>JAGFPH010000372.1:589209-609681 GCA_018207615.1 Philaenus spumarius
AACATATCCACAAAAGGGGTCCAGAGAGTTCGAGGACACCCTGTATATCATTTTCATACATGAATGGTGCAAAACAGTTCGTGTTGGATTGTGTGGTAGAGTCAGTAATTTATGCCTTTGAAATGCTGAAGGGTAAAAGTAAATGGGCAATTCTACAGAAAAGTGACAATTTCGGAAAACATATTTTATATATATATATATTTTTTAAATTTAAATAAAGAAAACTATCGTTATGACTCACCTTACTCCTATGATATACAAATAAAAACAGTACACACTGTTTATTTATAACATAAATCATTTCAAAAACATTATTTTTATCATCCTTTCAATAATGAATTGCACTATGCTTTAACTAAATAACTATGCATAGTTAAAGTAATTAAGACAAGTTTCTTTTTAGAATGTTTCGACATACAGTGACAGACTTTTCGAGCTTCTCTAACACGAAGCTAGTTCTTCTGAAATCTCTCACAAAGTTAATAAAAGGCTTCACAGAAAGCCTCGACCAATTCCGGTTGCATACCATCACTTTTGACCTTTGCCTCCCTCTACAACACCTTTTGGTAACAGCTTTCATCCTATTTTCACCGATCTGGAACGGCTCCATCCTCTTTTTGTTGACACCTTTTCGCTTTGTTCATTACTGTCGTCACTGCTCATTTTACCTGGAAATTTAGATGAGAAATAAATAAATGAACTGTTCGTGAAAATGTTATCAAGAATATAATGTTTTAGAATCTCTTCTAAGCAACAAAATATATTTCCATTATTGGATGATTTCAGTTTTTCAGACAAACAAACATACAAACTTTCACATTTATAATATTAGTAGGATGTATATTATTTATTATAAACTGTATGTTAAATGATTTATCCTATTGTGTTTGTTGTTATATTATGTATAGCTATTGTTTTAACACATCTTATTGTTGACTTGTCTAAGTACAAATGTAAAATTTGTCAAACAGACTAATTGAATTGAATTGAATAATATAAATATTTAAATTACCTGTATTATAGTAATTATATCTGGTAGGAACTACATAATTAGGCTCAGTACAATTTACTGCTAATAGTAGTAGCGTTGTCTATGAATTGTATTAATTGATGCATTTGCAGTTCTTTAGGCAATAGGTATCTAATAGGAAAGCAAGAGAAAACCGCTGTTGTCAACAGCTTGGTGCACGGGGCTAGCTGCCTAGCAAAAAATGTTAATATGTAGTTTTATTATGTTTGTGTTATTTTTTACAAATTAAACTGTAGTTAATTTAACATTATTAATCTCTTATCATACTTTTAACATGAACATTTAAAAGAAAAATGTAGCATAGAACAATTATTTTTAAAGAAAATTAAAGTCACCAATTGTTTAGTCCCTTTTTTCAAATAAAAATATCATTAAAAAATCCAAAAGAGATAGCGATAATATGTTTACATATCATTTTATGTTTACATTTAATTGAAAAAAATTCCAGTTTAACATTGCTACTAGAAGACTGTATATCCTTGGTTACAATGCGCTGATATATTTGAAGTATAAACACAGTGCCTGTCTGGGGATAATTTACTGTCTGGGGAACTGGCACATACTTTCTCACAAACATATTTAAATTATTAAACGGATTCACTGTGACTTCATAATGGTAGGAGAGGTGATATTAAAGTAGGAGATAAACTAATAAATATTATTATTATTATTAGCTAGTGAGAAAACTATTCGATCGATTTCAAACAAATTTCCACCAAACGCGTCAAATAGGCCTATATAGATGCACGAAAAAAGGTTTTCAAAAACAACCCCCTTTTTGGCCAAAAAACCCCCAAAAATCAGTTATTATTATTAGCTAAACGAGAATTTTTAGAAAAATGCGGTTTTTTGCATATGGTAGGGTACAAATTAAGGTACACATTAAGGGCTAAATAAGCCAAATTTTATCAAAATCGTTAGAGCCGTTTTTTAAACTGATATTTTGGGGGTTTTTTTGGCCAAAAAGGGGGTTGTTTTTCAAAACCTTTTTTCGTGCACCTATGCAGGCCTAATTGACATGTTTGGTGTAAATTTTATTTGTTCGAAATCGATCGAATAGTTTTCTCTCTAGCTTTATATACATACAGACATACAATATGCAGACAGACATTTTATAAAAACCCCTTTTTTTGAACTCAGGGGGTCTCAAAACGGATATTTCCACAAAAATCTCAACATAGATTTTTTTTGCTATTATTATATTATAGTATAGTGAGAAAGTAAAAAAACTAAAATTGAAAAGTAAACGTTGAAATGGCTAGACTCATGTCTAATCAAACAATATGTTTTGACTGCATGCAACATGTGATGCTGACGGGCTAATCAGTCATCTGTAAATGTCGTGACCAGTGGTGCCAATGCAATTTAGAAATATTACCTTTTACCTAAGAAACAGAAAAAATACACTTTGTCTATTGTTCGAAGCTAATATTGAACTCTACAATGTTAATTTTGCTTTCTGAAGGGTAATGCAGGGCCAGGCGGTCACCGACCTGGCCAGACGGCACTGTATAAACTTGATATAATAACGAAATACAAACATAAATATTAGCTTTCAATTGAAGAGAAAATATTTTAATACCACACAATATTTCAAAGAATTGTGGTGGAAAGCTGAATCACTGTGTGTGAATGAGTTGGCAAATCCACATGGTTTCTTCAAGCCGAGGGGTCTTCCTCAAAAGACTGGCACTGTAGTTTACACCACATAAAAGCGCTTTTTCAGCTGTAGAATACAACTTAGGCACTTTTGGTTATTCTAGTACTATTGCAAATCCAGAGTTGGGACTAACGAATATGAAAACTAACGAATATGAAAATTAACGAATAGAGTAGCTAGTTAGTTTTTTACTAACTTATAACTCTACTCGTTAGTTTTTTTTAGCATTAACTTCTAACTGTAACTAGTTAGAAAAATGAGTAACGAATAGAAATTCTAACGAGTTAGATTTACAAGCAAAGGAATATTTTGAAAAGGACCATTTCGGTCACCAAACAGCAGAAACTCGAACAATGTGTTTGTTTAGTCGGAGTAGGCCCGTTATGATAAGGAAAGTGCGCTCAACTCAAGGTTGTGCGAGGGGCTGGAAAAGAAGGGAAAAGGGACTAGAATAGAATGTTGGGGGGAGGGGGCAAGGTTGTTGACTTTGTCAAAAACAATCACGAGCACACTTTCTCTTTTTACTTATAGATCACTCGGCGCATCAGCTATGTGTACTTTGGTTTTTGAGTGGGGTTGAGATGCACAATCAGTAGACCGGTTGTCGCCGTGGTACTAACTTACTTTTTGTACTTTCAATCTTATACAATTGTCCAAGTAGTGTGGAAAGTGTTTACTGTTTTGTAGAACTCTTTGTAGTGCTGGCGTGTTGTTTATAGTTTAATTGAAATTTTGTTTATATAGTTTAAAGTTTAGATAGTTATAGATTGTTTAGAGGTAGGCCTATAGTTTCATTTGTTAAAATGAGTGAAGTTTTGTGGCCAAATTTGAGTAAACTGCTTACTCAAATTAACCGGGACAGCAACAGTAACAATGTTACGTTCAAGTGTCTTTTATGTTTGCCGAAGAACAAGCAAGTTAAAGCATCTGTTACATCAGCTTCCAATTTAAGGGCGCAATGTAATACTTTTAAATATATAGTTAATACTTACAACTTTATGGCGGTAGGTAACTTTACTATTATAGAAATAGAACACGTAAATAAATGTCAAACTATTTAGTGTTGACTTTTTTCTTAGGACGTAGAGGGTTTGAAAAGTCTTCAAACCAATTTATAGACATCTCTGATCTTATAAAATATTTTTTAAAGTCATGATTTCTTATATATTTATTATTATATATTTCTAATATATATATTAATGGAATATGAGTAGAAATAAATTATGAAAAAACTACATAAAGGCCTACCTATTATATTTTCTTAGTTTAAAATTGTATCTAGGCCCTTATAAATTTATATAAATTATAAATATTATATCTTTTATAAATTATAAGTGTTTGTTTGGGAGTAAATAAGTTATTATTTTCTTATAGTAGTCTACATGTTATTTACTACTAGCCTATATAAATTAATGTTTTGCAATTTCTAGTTACCATTGTTTGGTCTAAAAAATAATTTATATATGTTACTGTACTTTGCACATTTTGTAGATTTTTTTTTTGAAAATTTGCAAATAAAAGCAAATGTTTCACCTGACACAAACATTCTAAACAATGCCTGGGAAATATTAAAAATAACATAACAATATGTAATTTTGTTTACTTTTTCCAGTTGAAGTAAATAAAAAACCGTCTAACAACTTTATTTAGTTACTTTTTTTGGAGACTAACTCCTAACTTTAATCAGTTACTTTTTTGCTGACTAACTTTTAACTTTATTCAGTTAGGATTTTTCCTGGCTAACTTATAACTCTACTCAGTTATTTTTTTGATCGACTAACTCTAACTTCTATCAGTTACTTTATTAGACTAACTTTCCCAACTCTGCATAAATCCAAAAACACTCCTTGTTTTCAATATCAATGCTTTTATTGTGTATTGTTATTTGAAGTAAATAGCAATATTTTGAAATAAGTAGCATTCTGAGAAAAAATAGTCGATCCTCTGTATAACAGACTAGCTTTATAGAACAACAAACGTCCTGTTCTCTATAGAACAACGCTGTGAGCAATAAACACAACAGTTATTTTTTTGGAAAAATACAGTTGACTATTTGAATAATGGACTAGCTCTGTAGCCAAGCAAACGTCCTAAACTCTATAAAAAAAAACACTGCAGTTATAAATCGCTAGCCAGATTTTTCATTTAATAATTGGTAATCAATTATTCTAATGATTTTAAAACAATTGCATGATCAACTGAAAGTAAATAATAGATTATTTCTTATTCAATCACTAGTTCACGCCTATTTCTGTCACATATAGTGCGTTAATAAGTTGTAGTTTTAATCGTAATTTTTGTCAAAGTTTTGTAAATTTTTATTAATTATTTTTGTTCGTCCATAAGTTATTTCATAATTCATAAGATATTTTCAGATTTACGTCAAATATGTCATACTCAAATGCGTTTCGATATAACAGACTTTTATTATAAAAGACATCATCATTCCTAAATAAAAAATAAAATAAATCATAACAAAATATCAATGAAATCAAATTTAACTTGTTTAAAAACTAGGATTTCTTACGTTTTTTCCGATTTACATTGATTAAGCGTCGAGCGACGAGGGTTGTAATCAAATAGTAATCCGAAACAAGACAAAATTTAAAATTAACTTACCATAGAAAGTTCAGTAAATTTTTATGTAATTATTTATAACTTATGTATTAGTGCCCGGCTGTAGGTTTCCTTTTTTACATTCCCCAGCAAACACTGATCAATATGTAACATTTATTACACAACATTATTGTACCATATTTTAAATTATCTATTTCCTTAAACTCTAAATACTATACTATGGCTGATCTGCTTTTTATTCATACGTCTTAACTTATATTAATACCTTTTATGTCCTATATATTACTGCATTACATTTAAAGTAATTTAATATCTTATACACAACATAAAACATTCCCACACACAAGTGCTCCAAAATGCATGTATATTGGTAATTTTGTAGCAAAATAAATAAAAAACATACTCCCAGTAGCCCTACAATTTATTAATTGCAAGTGAGGCAAAAGCTTTGTTAACAATCCTACAAAGTCAACTGGCAAGCTTTTCGCTAACTTTGAATTTGTAAAAAAGTTTGCACCTCAATTCATATAATGATGTAAGAACCAACCCATATGGGACCGACTTAAGTTTTTCTTTGTAAATTTGTTTTTTTTAAATTTAAAACCTATATTAGTTTTATAAGTTACTTATGGCTTTTGTCAAATTTTTATTTTAGTTTTGAATAAACCCATGTTCCAATAATTAATTCATAAACGTAGAAATTTTTATGATTATTGACAAAAAAAGGGATACTAAACTAATTAAAATTGATTCATTATATTTACTAAGAATATACAATTTGAATTTCTATTTAAAATATTTAAACAAATGTATAAAACGAATAACTTTCAATAAAATTTCAATGTACAATAATATATTACGGTAATTAATTAAATGTGTAATTGAAGTATATTATCGTACCTAGGCAGCCATAGGAACAGATCCTATTGTTGATCTTATTGTGGAATATCTCTCACGCGTTTCCAAGGATTGATTGTTATGGAGGCTGAGACGAGTCTGACGACCCTAAAATGAGAAAATGTATTAAAATTATGTTTGTCTACACTTTAAAACCCTAACCTAAAAGCTAGAAGTACAAAAATAATTGTTTCAAATTTTGAAATCAGCTTTTAATGGAAATATTGGAGCAACCAGCTATATTATCTGTTATTTTATTCAATTAGTAGCTATGGTAATAAATTAAAAAATATGCTTTGAGCTTGACGGGTGAGAAGGAATTTATATTTAAAAAATAAAAATAACACTATTCTCACTCACATAGAAAACTTTAAAAAACTGCAAGAAAATAATTGATAACGATCTCAGCAGAAAATTAACTATTCCCAATCCAACGTTACCACGACTTTATTCCTTACCCAAAATACACAAAGAAGGGAAGAAAATGCGACCTATAGTGTCCGGAATAAACTCACCTACGTATTTAATCGCGAAGTGGTTAGTTTCAAAACTACAAGAACTACCTCCTCCTCCTTCAACGGCCGTTAAAAATACTTAAGAATTTATAAATAGTGTTAAAAATACCCATTTAACAGAAAGTGAATATCTTGTGTCTTTCGATGTTGTCTCTTTACCCAAGTGTTCCAATACCGAAAACTATGAAAATAATTAAATCCTGGCTGAAGTCAACATTCTTAACCGAAGATGAAATCCAGGAATATTTACTTCTGTTAAATTTATGCATGTCACATAACAGCTTTCAATTTGATTATAAATTCTACACGCAAGATAACGGTACCGCAATGGGAAATCCTTTATCCAGTTTTTTGGCCAATTTATTCATGAGTAATTTCGAGATCAATGCCAAAAATTCGTTTAAATATTTCCCTCGAATTTGGATTAGATACGTGGACGATGTTTTCGGGGTATTTGATAAAAGCGAAAACCTTGAAGATTTTTATCAACAACTAAATGGAACTTACCCTACAGTAAAATTTACAAAAGAAATTGAGCAAGACAATAGCCTAGCATTCTTAGATGTATTAGTGACAAGAGGAAACAATAATTTGACATTTAGTGTTTACAGAAAACCGACACACACAGACAGGTTTATTACCTGGGACTCGTCCCATGCACCTGCACACAAAAGAGCAGCTTTCAATTCAATGGTCCACCGAATCGTCAACCTAACTCTTTCTATAGACAATTATGAAAAGGAAAAACAATATATTTATGGAGCAGCAGAATTTAACGGATACCCCAAAACTACAATAGACCATATTATAAACAAAGCCACTGCCAAGAAAATGAAAAATTAAGAACAACCTTAACCCCAATCACACAAGAAAAGAGATGGATAAAAATTACATATAACCCCATTGGCAAATACAATAACTAAATCATTTAGAAAACACGCGAACATAAACGTAGCATTTGCATTGGAAAATAACATCGGAAAATTACTAGGAAACTCTAAAGATCACATCCCCAATCAAGAAAAATCCGGCATCTATAGTGTTAACTGTGAAGTGTGTCCCAAAAAATATATAGGCCAAACAGTTAGGAGTGTAAAAGTAAGAAGTAAAGAACACTTTTTACATATTAAATACAACCGGCTTGATAAATCAGCTATAGCTAAACATTGTCTAGAAGAAAATCATTTTTTTAAAGTAGAGAATACAACCCTTTTAAAAAATGTTACCAAACGGAATAATCTTGACGCTTGGGAAACTTTATATATTAATAAAAATAAAGACATAATAGTGAACAACGAGTTAGGCCCCATACAGAACTCTGTATTAATTTAGATTAACCAAATACCAATTTACTTTATATTTATTATTCTATGAACTTTGTATTCTACTTTATATAAACTTATTACATTGTTTAATATTAAAAACTAACATAGAAAATTATATTCAAAACATAATTCACTTTTAATAACTTAACTTGTAGGCCTAACTTTCATCATTTTAGTTTTACTTTGTTTCTAGGCAAACTAACCTCGATTTGCAATTTTGTTTTTGTTGTTGTCTTTCTTTTCGATAGAAAATGTTTGTACCAATGTATATATCTATAAATAATTACTATGTGTTTTTGTCATATTGTCATATTCATTTATACTAACTTTATTTTATTTATTTTTAAAATCAAGTATATTATTATTAGATATATCTGCATATGGCTATTTACTTAAATTTATCATAGTAAAATAATTTGTTTTACTTAAACTTAAACATTGTAACATTTGTCTCTATTTAAGGTCTCTTGTACGCCATTGGCTGCTTAGAAACTAAGACACGCCCACACTTGTAGAGGGGTATAAATATGCACCATAGACTTAAGAATAATTAGTTATAATCTGTCAGTTGTAGCTCATATATCACTGAGGATGACGACTTTGTCGTTGAAACGCGTTTGATAAATAAACCTATGTGAGTGAGAATAGTGTTATTTTATAAATATAGTAATAAGTGTAAATACATGTGTTGGTTTATCATTCTAGGCCTAACCTAAGAAATTTTTCCGACTAAATTTACAAATATTGAAATAAAAAAAGGTTTTTATCGAAATGAATTATAGCCTATGTTACTCGGGGATAGTGTAGCTTTTTATTAGTAAAACAATTTTTTCAATCGGTTCAGTAGTACCAGAGATTATCCCCTACACACAAACAAAGAAACAAAAAAACAAACTTGACCTCTTTATAATATTAGTATAGATATACGGTACACATAAATTAATTTTAATGACACCCCAAAACGTGTTCTGGGGACCATGATCGGTGCTCATTTGCTACTCCCGATCTTGGGTTTTACCATAAGGGCCACTGCAATAGCTCATTTTTCCTATGGAAATTCGCTAAGCGGTTATATCCAATCATGCGTTTCAAAATTGTTAGGTTAAACTTCATGCTAAGTTTGAACTTAATCGGTCAAACCACTCTCTATATATTATTTAGTGAAAGAAACAAAATTACAAATATTTGGAAAATGAAGCGTTTTTTGAAAAAATATTATTCTTGATTTTCTCTTTATTTTGTCTCATAGAACCATTTCCCGAAGTTTTTAACACTTGGTACTGACCACCCTCTATATAAGTTGTTTTGTATAATAGAAATGCAAGTATTAAAAAAATGCCTTAAGTTCTAACTTATAGCCTTTAGTCACAGTTGTTTACCTGCATTCAACATTCAATAGTCAGTCAAATGTGCTTAGGTTGGAAGCACTCTATAACCCAAAAAAAATTGTAATTACAAACATATAAGCTGAGGGTCGTAAAGTAAATTTACACCGATAATATGTCATCTTGTAGTTTCCTGCTTTATTGTTCAACATATGCAAAAACCACCAACTTGAAATTCAATTACAATAACTCTTCTATAAAATTTGATCGACCAATTGTTTATCAGCACTACTTTCATAAAAAATATTTGTTTAACTTAACAGTCTAAAAGTTGTGTACCTAAATGTATAAGTTAATATTTTGTCTAAGATAATAGTCACTAATATTCCGTCCCATTTTTAACAATTTAACCTTGGTCACAGATTTTTTGTTGCTGTTGACGATTTTTCTTTAAGCTTTCAAGATCAGACTTTGTTCAGATTGGAACAACAGAATTATATCTGGTTTTTATCAGAAATTGACCTATATGGTACTAAATATTAAGAATAAAGCTAGACACCGGGGTTTACTCGTAATTTTTCCAATACCGGAACACTGCTGGAAAGGAGGCTCCGGGGGCACTACTTCATAAAAATGTTGTAATTTTCCCTTCTAAAACCTACTTTATTACGTATCTTTGGTAAGTTAAAGGGGATAATATGCTTACTTTTATTAGAAAAGTACACATGTATGTGTGTAACTATTTTTGTACTTGTACATAGCACTACATAGCAAATTTTAGAGACATAGGCCTATACTATTTTAAGCAAAAACTTTTCAAAATGTCTCTTATTTAGTCAATAGCCTTTATCAGAAATTTAAATCCTCAATAAAAGACTGTAAACCTAAACACATTTTTTATTATGTAAATAAGAAATAAATAAAGGTATATTTTAACCCTTTGAACTCTGGTAGGATTTTTAATATATAAGTCTTCTGGGCTCGGATGGCCAGTAGTGCTGGCCACAGCCATTTCTTTGTCAAGTAGCCTATGAATTGTTGGTGCAAGTTACATTCCTCTTAGATCGGATGGCCAGCAGTAGATTGTACTGGACAAGTTAAAATCCCTCGAACGCCCGGATGGCCAGCAGGACTAGCCACACAAATGATCTGCATTAATTTATTTTTAGTAGTTTTATTTTGTCTGGATTGTGCTGACATCTAGAGTCCAAATCTTAAACTAATTAATTCCCGCTTTTTCTCTGATCTGTTGTATCAAAACGTAGCAATATTCATTATAACCTTACCAGCTATTCAGTTTTACGTTGCAGTGGTCTAGACTAGTGTTTGTAAATTTTGAAGTAATTTAATAGAACAAAAGTTAATTAGTTTATTATTGATTTTAAGTGTTTTTTGTTAACAAGTACTTGATTTCGTTTTATTTTAAATTACCAAAAATGTTGTTAGATAAGTTTTGTACAATGGTTTATTTGATTCATTAAAATATATTATAACTTTATATTTACAGCTAAATGAGAAACTCATGAATAACAATATAATATATCTCCTTTTTTGTATGTAAAAATAAAAGAGTTACTAAAAGCCCATGATATTGTTAAACAAGATATAAATACCCACTAACAACATTTCAGATTGTAGTGAAAAATAATTCACAGCTGTTAACGCCGCAAGGTCAAGTTGGCGTCAATAAATATTCAGAGCTGACTGAGAATATCGTATGGCCAGCAGTACTGGCCAACCGAGCCCAAAGGGTTAATTATTATTATTCACTTCAATAGTATTAGTTTTATGCAACACTTTGAATAAAACAAGGTCCAACCTTTAAAAAATATATATAATAAATAAGGATGCCTTATCTCTGCCACTCGGCAATCAGCATTGCTCAATGATAAGTCTTACGAGTGAGATCCACTCTTCATCGTTTATAGAAATAGTGTTGTACTTATAGAAAACCAGGATACGTTTAATCATTAAATGTGTTCCAAATTATACCATGTTTGGTGGTCTTATTTTTATTACAATAATCTCATCAATAAGTTAATAATAATAGGTATATAGGCCTAAGTTTAAGCAACGCTGGTTTTTTAAACTTTTAGGCCGCCTCGACTATGAATCATCGGTCTTTTATTTTTGTAGTCGTTAGCAGGGCTCGCCAACATTCAAAGGCGTGCCACGAGACTGGCAAAAATGCGTCTGGTGCTCCCAAGTTGTCCCATTTCGATTACGAGCTGAGGCACAATGTGGGAGACTTTACTGCAGTTACAGTAGCTCCCATAGACGCAACGCACTGTAGTGTTCAGATATCTTGAGGTTTTCGATTGACGGATGTAAAATTCTGAACCGAGTGTTAAATGTATATGATTGAGAGTATGGATGGTCCAGTACAACATTAAAACAAAATGTAAAAAATAATAATAAAAAGCAGTACCGGAACTGCGTTTTGTGCATTCCGGCACCAGTAAACCCCTGACTAGACTAGATTAAAATGAAAAAAGTATTAACACATTCTTGTAGTAAGACATGTTTAGTAGGCTACACTACAATCCTTGACTAACAATATTACGGTACAGCAGCGGCTCACATAAAGTTCAAAACTGGAATCTAAGTTAACCTATACTTAGGCCTATTGAAATGAGATTGTCTGCCACAAACACCTACTTTTAAAAGCAGGGTGCAAATTTACTATATGACCCTATGCCAACAGAATGCAAGAATAAAACAAAATAGTCTGAACTTCTAATTTATATTCTTTAGTTACAGTATATTTACCTGTATTCAAAATTTAACAGTAGAATATAAAACAAGGTCGTTGTCTGTAAAAATATCAGCCGAGGGTCTTATAGTAAATGTATGCCAAATGCAGATCATTTAGCATGCATATGAGGTTGTCTAACAAAAAGACAACCATAAATGTGAGAAATATTTTAAAAAAGAAAAATTTTAAACTTAAATTAGTTAGTGGATCTAATCTATCAGTTAAATAATTAAATATTCATTTGCAAAAGTAACACTACCAGAGCCTAATTCCAGACATAGATAGGCCTATGAGCAAAATACTTGTTTTGGCAGTTTGCTGTAGTATGGATAATTTCTTTTAATCCTTTAACCATATTTGTTGATATAAAACGAAAATATAGCTGGGCATAAAAATAAATAACATTTTTCTTTGTAAATAAGCTTCTATAGGCCTACCCTACTTGCAAGATTGACCATTGATTGGCTCAAGACTTGCTTACATTTTACAATGTTTTATGCAGCAAGTAAAATAATCACATAAATATACTCACCTTTTAATTTTGAGATTAAAAAAAATTGCCTCATTTGAAAAAAAGAAAAAACATTTTTAAGAAAAAACAAATTTCTAAGGAAACATTCGAAATGATGTGATTAAAGCAAAGCTTAAGGCCAAGCCAGAGATAATATTACCAAGAGGAGATAGGCAACTCAATGTTATAAGTTGAAATACAGTGACTAGATAGAGACAGTGTGGCCACATGAAAGCGGCCGCCATGTTTTTCCTAAAAGTAATGTTATCTGCCATAAAGTATAATGTAATTTATTTTCAAAATATTTATAAAACCTTTTGTTTTATTTCATAAAGGTCTCGTAAACAACTTTTTAAATGTTAAAAATTAGTTAGAAAGCAGATAAGTTGTTTAAAATGAAATAACCTATAAAATATAATGATTTAGCCTACTATCATATTTTTTACTAGCCTATGCCAATAGTTGAGTAGCCTACTGACGTTAACTACAAACTAATAAAGCTATATCAAAACAAGTTGCACTATTAATTTCTTTGTTCAATTCTATGTTAAAAAAAACATTTTGAAGTTCAATTACATTATTTATGCGGTTCATTTGAATAAAAGTCAAGGTTTTGTATTATATTCAAGGAACCAAATTTTCAATAATTTGTATCCATCTGAAAAAGTATTTGACTGGTCATAATGACATTTTTTAAATTCAATTTAATTCTCAACTTATATAACAATAATGCACCATGAATTTTAAACAACAATTTTGTTGCTTAAAATTCCCCAGAGTTAAAGTTTTGTGGCAAGTTAATTATGAAATTTGTATTTACTGATTTTAGGTTTCAATTCAGTTTGAAAAGCAAAATCTTAAAAATGATTTTCTTAAAGCTAAATTTGAAATTTTTCCTAACTTAATGAATAAATTAAAATATCAAAAATTCAAAGTATAACAAAACGAAAAATAAAACAACGAATAGGCCTAAATCAAAATGCAAAATTATTATCCTGTTGTTAATTAGCCATTTTTATCAATGAATAAATTTTACAAATTAAATATTTTCAAAGTTACACTTTCTGATTTTTACAATGCATTTATTTCCATCAGATTTTTTTTTAAAAATAAGCGAAGCAATTAAAACTTTTCTAACTAACTCATTTTTTCTATTTAAATTGAAAGCTAATAATAAAATTAATGTCTCTAACAACAATTTAACATCGAAATTACAATTCTTTGATTTTGAGGTTAGGCAATTCAAGATTTTCAAGTAAGTTATTCAAGGCCGAAAAATAGGTTTCATTACTAATTTCCCTCATTATTTCAGTTAGGCCTACTTATTAAGGCTCGGCTCTCTACATTCAAAACGGCGAAGTTGGGTACCAATTTCAATGTTAAATAACCAAAACATACCTTCACTATTAAGCATATTTTTCTGTTGTTTTTGGCAAAAAACGAAAGCTGTATTTTTTTTCTTAAAGTAAAATAGATTGTGGGTGTTGATTGCTAAAGTTTTTTGCAATATTTCTTTTTGCAACTGAGTAAAAAATTAATAAAGTTTACTATTTTTTACTATTTATATCATACGTTTATGAAAACAATAACACGGGTTTTGAAAATGTATTCGGCAATCAACATCCGCATATGATAGTACTTCAAAATGAAACCAAAATTTTAAATTTATTCCACGAATTAACGGAAAAAAATGACTTATTCTGTAGCATTGCTCTTATGGGAATCAGATTCAATATGGCGCAGGGTAAGCGCCCCCTTAATGTGGTTCTCGTCTTAGATTGTACAGAAAAAATAACGATGCCAATTTAATTTGAAAACTATAAACAAACGTAGGGCTAACACGGACGAAATTATAGGTTTGGGCCAAAAACAGTTCTTAAAATTGCGTAATACTAATATTTATTGCATTTATCTTTTCTATTGATAAAAAGGATTAGCCTATGTTATGAACTTTTTAAAATGTTGTAAATAAAAGACTTTTGTTATGTACTTACTTCTGAAATATGCGCGCTGAAACGATTCCGTAGAGTGGCGGGAGTAGCCTAATCTGCTGTCATTTCCTTATTAATTTGGTGCAATATCACATACTTCAACACAAATCGCTTTAAAATAACTATTACGTTTATTTTAAAGTAAAAACTAACAAATATCTGTTAAAAATTCGGTAAAATCGCTTTTACAATATGTGAACGTGAATGAATGTAATGTAAACAGATACGAATTTAGGACAAACATGGCTGCCGACATCTTGACCAATAGGAAACAAGACCACACTTGGCCACACTGTCTCTATCTAGTCACTGTAAGTTGAAACTATCTTCAGCGCTTCTGGTGGAAATGTAGTGGACTAACAAACAAAGTTTTACTAAACGTAGTACGTTGTATCTATTTTAACCGGTATTGTAGTATATAATTATAATTTATAGGCCTACTATTAAATCATTACTTTTGCATATTTAAGCATTATTCTTTGGCTACTAACTGTGAAATTTATTTTGTTAAACAAAAGTTTATTAAATGACTCTAGAATAAATTGTCATTTAATAATACATTTTGTCTATCATTTAAAACACAGTAGTAATCTAAGAAAAATACTTAATTTCAAAAGTAATCACATAATATTAGGCTGTAAAAATTAAAATAATGTAATATTTATTTAAATTTATAACACTTATAAATTAACATATTATTATTTGAAAATAGCTTTGGTAAAAGTATTATTGAAATATATTTGACCACTTGTAGATAAAGAAATCTTATTTGTTAGTACACCCAAATTAAGTGGATGCACAATGGTTTTAATTAATAATGGTTTTAGACATTTTTAATCATAATTTTGTCTTTATAAAAATAAAAGAGAATGCATTATTTTTGTTGTCAGTAAAGAAAGCACTCACTAGAAGGATAGTAAACAAATAATAACATTTTTTTAGATAATATAAATTTATTAAAACATTATATCACCTAGATATATAATCAATAATATTCACATTAAATTTTCTTGAAAGGTTTATAGGAGCCGATGACGGTAGAGAACCTGTAACAAACATACCAGCCAATTAGAATTTTTTCAAACAAGGTATTACATAATGTAAAATGTTGTTAGAAGCTTAATTTAACAAAATGATAAAAAAGTAGAATGATGTGACAATTTAGCTTTGAATAAATATAAGGAACTAAGTCGCCTTCCTGAGTTGTAAATAAACCTTTAGTTTGCATTCATCAAAATTTGATAGTTAGAAAGTGCAATGTTATCTTCTAGGCTATTTAACAAATTTTGTGACTCTTACATTTCACTGTTCTTTAAAAAAAAAAAAAACAGAATCTTATGTTTCAATATATACATAAAAATTAACCCCTTTTATGATTTCTCATGACTTAAAATGTTTTAATACCTTGAACGTAGTGTTTGTATCTTAATCTTGACATTGTTTATTGCCTGTATATGTCATACTTAATAATAGTTTGAATTATATATATGGCCATATTTATTTGAATTTTAGATATAGATAGCCTTGCTTTTATAAATAGTTTGACTACTTTCTTAACTAGAAAATTCTAACTACATTACAAGTGAAAAAATTATTGCAAAATAAAACTAATACAGTAAGACCTCGACAATCCGGCACCCTCGGGAATCCGGTGATGCCGGATTATCGAAAATGCCAGATTATCGAGGTCTTCCTTTAAAATGGTTTAGACAGGGAATAAACTATAAATAAACGCACATGTACTGTATATGAACAGGTAAATTACACGTTGAAACAACGTAACATTAACTACGTAGAGAAATTGCCGCTAACTAATAAATTTTAAAAGCCTAAAACAAAATCATTTTGTACATAAATATCGTGCGAGTGACTCGCTGATGTTATAATTTTGATCATAGCACCATGCTTCAAGATGATGAAATATTTTTCCTATAATAACCTGATTAATTTTTTATAAGACATATCTAGCCTTTAAAATAATTTTAAAGGTTTAAAATAATTTTAAACAATGAGAGCACATTGTTTTGAATCGGTTCTATTTTTAAGAGAAATTTTGATTGAAATGTTTGTTTTGGACAAGTTTATTGAGCAGTAGATTTTTACACACTGTTTTTAACGGATGCGGAGCCATCTGACAGTGTAGACCGGGCTTAAATCACTCAATGATTACAAAAACTGCTATTTTTAACGAGTGCAAATTTTCAAGATGATTGATGCCGAACTATCGGGGTCTTACTGTAATAATAGAAAATTCTGTCGCAAAAAATAAAATTAATCAATTCATTATAATATATACTTTCTCTTACACATGTTTAACATACAAAAACCTAAATAATTATAACTAACTTACCAAGTCGAACTGCATACATAATAGTAGATGCTACAGAGTGACTTAAAACCTGAGCTGCTTTGGCGACTTTCATTTTTTGGGTTCCTATAGGCTCCAAATGAGAATCTTTCAGCTTATGTAGCATACGTAACTCTGCTGAATATTTATCCAAATCGTATGCAGTTCTAATGTCATCTCATCTGCCAACTCCATCAAAGTCCAGACTACCTGTAATTAGTGAAAAATACAGACAATGTAAAAATTATTGATTTATATGTGCTACATTAATATTTTTTATATTAGTTCTGAAAGTAAACTTAACTCCAGTAGGGCTTCTAGCAAAATGATTTTTTGTACATGTATATGTCATAAATTTTAAAATGAAATAAAATTGCAATTATTGTTAACCATGGGACTTTTTGCTCAGAAATAACAAATTATTGTATAACCATGCTTTAATTATAGTGAGTTGAACAATTTGTTTTTGTTTTTTGTTAGGCTATATTGAATTCATAAATTAGGCCAAGCCTAAAGTCAGATGTAACACAATTATACACAATTAAATAGTAAAATGTTATAGCCTAAGGTTCTGTTGCTGGCTAATGTAAAATGCTGGCTAAATTACAGAATAAACTGTACATAAAACTATATTTCCAGCAATTTTAAAATGAAATAAACACAGAATTATAATTATTAAAATATTCATAACAACATATTATAAATTAAAAAAAAAAAAATACAGCCTATTTGAAATTAAAAAACAATCCATGTGTATATAGAAAACTTGATTGGATGAAATAAAGGCCAAGAGAAGGTGGTGACATAATTGCACCCGGGATGCTTAAACAAATTTGTTTATAATTACATAATTTTATACACATACTATACTTCAAATACTGCAATAAAATATAAGACACCACAACTTTGTCCTTACCTGAAGTAACTCTACATTTCACGTGCTTCAGCAACATATTTCTTGTAGATTTGAGCAGATGAGGAAGATCGTAAATGGTGAAGATAGGATTGCCAAGATAGATGCTGTACAGTAGTCAAGGGTGGCAATAAGGATAGAATGGCTCCGCAGTGTAACGTCTGCCTTGTCTCATCCAAAAAATCTTCATTTTTGAAATGCTGGTCACAAATATAGCCAAATGGACGTTTCGCTTCCAGATTAATGGAGTTGTTCTGAGTAAACGAAATCCATTGTTGACATCTAAAATAAAATAAAATAGTATATAGAGATATTCCGTTCAAATTTCGTTTAGTTAATACACTTTTCATACATGTTGTATATTTTTTATTTAGCGGTACGGTAGGCTATTTAATTAGCCTACCTACAATATAAATTGGGCTAATGCTTTTTCATTATTTTATTGTTAGGATATAAATTAAGTAAAACTTGTTTTTAAATCATATTTTAAGACTTAGAACTTTTAATAACTTAAGACTTTTAGAAATAGATTTGAACATTACAATTACGTACTAGAGCATTTTCTTGTGTATACATCAACTCTGCCGCAATATGGTGTACATTCGTATAGTAAATTTGAGCCTTTATTTTATACATAGCATAACCAAAAACACAATGTTTAGAACAATCAGTAGCTGTAGCTGAAACTGCTGGTTTATATTCTATAAGCCTAAATAAACAAAATTGAGTAGGCTAAATATATCTTCTTAAATTAAAACATTCTATCTCAATTAAGAGCTGAGAAAATCCAATTTAAAGGTATTGACGTTTACCAAAATTAGCCTTTTTTCCCAAACTTTGTAATTTTATATCTCAAAATATACTTGACAAAAAAATTTAAATTTTGGAAATAACCCTATTTTATGGACTAGATTATAACTAGTGTACTACAACATTTCATGAAGTTCTGAAGAGGTCAGGTTGAAAACAAATACTTCATGTGTTCATTTCATATGGATTGACCCTACAATCTTTCTGTAGGTATCATTATAACCTTTACAGTGTATATTCTACATACAAATATATATTTTTCTATTGTCATATGAAAAGGCAATGCTATTTATTATAGTGTATCTTGTATACTCTACAACTTGTATATATGTGCATCAAGTATAAGGCATCATCTATAACAATAATGGGCGTAAGTTTACTATTCGACCCTAGTATAATATTTTTTCGCGTAACTTTACTATTCGACTATAGCCTAATATTTTTGCAGACAACGACGTTGTTTTACATTCTACTGTTAAATGTTGAATACAGATAAACATAATGTGACTAAATAGGTAAGGTTAAAACCTTTTTGGTATTTTTTGTATTATTATTTTTGCATCTCTGTTGCCATAGTTTATCCTAGAGTTGAATAGTAAAGTTGTGGCCTATGTTTGCAGACAACGACGTTGTTTTACATTCTGTTAAATGTTGGATACAGGTAAACATACTGTGACTAAATACTCATAGGTTGGAACCTTTCAGGTTTTTTTAAAAATCAGTATTCTTGTATTTACGTTTCCATAGGTTAGCCTAGGGTCGAATAGTAAACTTGCACCCAATAATGTAACACTCAGACAACATAACCATAAATTATCCTTATCTAAAACATGTAGGTAAGTACCAACCTGGTGCTAAAATTATAGGTACATAGGCTATTTTGGCCTTATCTAAAACATGTAAGTATCAACCTGGTGCTAAAATTATAGGTAGACCTACATAGGCCCTAGGCTATTATATTTAGAGATTATCCACTGTTATGGTTATTAAAACAAGAATAAGTTTATATTAATACCTGAAGGTAGCCTAATTATTACAAGTCGTTTGAACTTACATTTAAATAATCAATTTACATTATTGTAGTAATGTGGCATTATAGGGTAGTCTAAAATGTAAAAATACTGTACTTTTTAACATAGCCTAGATTAAAATGCTAGGTCTATACAAATTAATTCCTGTGCTATTAGTATACAAATCATACTTACAGTGACCGATTTCTTTTACTTTGCAATGGGAAATTGAAAAAAGTGCTTCTTCTGTTATTAGTTTGAGCATTTAAGCACCCTTTAACATAGCACAATTTTACTCTACCCATTTCTTACAAAATCGTTCCACTTTGCTAACCGTTAATTAATTCTCAAATACTTAAAATAGCCTATTTAAAAAAAATACTTAAAATAAGTCTAGCCTAGGCCTTAGAATTTTTATTTGTCATTACACAATCTAGTTGGTAATTATAGGCCATTTGTACTTCCATTTAATACTGTTTTTAACAAAGCCTAGAATAAAGGTTATAAAGATTAATTATTGTATTCAAACCATACTTACAGTGTCGGATTTCGTTTAGTTTTGTTTGGTAACGCAAAAAAATTTCTTCCTGTCTCATTAATTTGCGAATTCAAACATCCTTTCACGTAACAAACTTTAATTTTATCCATAATTCAATTATAATAAAACAGTGTCCGCTATTCTTGCATTACTTTTATTTAAAAAAATAAACATTTTCTTATGACGTCATCCACAGTTTGTGCGATACCAACGCTTCTGGTGGAATTGTAGTGGACTAAAAATTGAAACTGTAACATGGAACACGTTT
>JAGFPH010000372.1:618323-632943 GCA_018207615.1 Philaenus spumarius
TTCTATGGTTCTCTTTTGTTATTGATTTTACAGTGGGGAAAAGCGCCCTTTAATAATTATGTATTGATATGTTTGTTGTTTTTGGTGTCACCATTTATTATTACTGCAGTAGAGTCTGGGACGATCTGGCGTAAAATGGAGTGGGGGAAGGCCATTGACCTTGGGGCCACGCCCCCTTTTTTGGGTGTTTTTTTGGTTCCTAACCTAAGCCACTCCCCTTTTTTTGAGTCCTAACCTAAGCCAATTTTTGGGGGTTTTGGGTTTTTTTTTGTTCTTAACCTAACCTAACATTTTTGGATTTTGGATTTTTGAAGATTTTTAATTTTTCTGAATTTTTGAAGATTTTGGGAATTTTGGATTTTTGAGGAATTTTGAGCCGCTATCTTTTTTTTTTGCAGCCATCTTGTTTTGTAATAATTAATATTTAATTTAATTTAATTTTTTGCTTTGAAAAAAGTTTGGGTGTCTCCGAGAGTCGAACCGGGTATCACCATGACCCGAGTCCTCAACGTTAGCGGTTAGGCTACACCGACTCTGTTAAGAAGGGACTATCTTGTGAAGTATATATGTTTAACATCCGTCATCAACCTTGTATCAGATACAAGGTGTTATAGTGTCGTTGGGATATAGTATAAATTGAATTATAACAACCCGAACATTACCGATCGTCCCCGAATCCAACCGAAGGGCACATAGTCAAAATTAAGAGCATTAAATGTTATAGTACCCTTGTAATATAGTATAAATTGCATTATATAATTATATTACATTGAATGTGAGTACTCACGTCTGTTGATCCTTTGTGTGTTTTTGTGTTCTTGTGTATGTGATATGTTTATAAAAACCTGATGATGGGTATTTCATGCCCGAAATTGCAATTGTTTTATTGAGAGAGAAAACAAAAAGGATCAACAGACGTGAGTACTCACATTCAATGTAATATAATTATATAATTGATCCGTGGCTAATATGATTGATTCAAAAAAAAAAAAAAGCATTATATAATCCCGAACATTACCGATTGTCCCAGAATCCAGCCGAATCGGACTTAGTCAAAATTAAGACTCGCAAACCGATCTTTTTCCGAACGTAAGGTTCTGCCGCAACCCCCGAAAGCCGTACTAAGGCGAAATAAAACTTAGGCTAACCATAGGCGCTGCCGCAACCCCTTGTAATATATTTCTACCGGTCTTACCCGGACCAAAACGCTGGACTTGACCCAGCTTAGGCTTCGCTGTACCCCCAATTATTTTTATAAATTGTGTTATTATGTATGGAAAACTGAGCTAACCCGAACGTAAGGTTCTGTCCGAGTTCAACCGAAGGGCACTTAGCCGAAATAAAACTTTGGCCAAAATTAGGCTCTCCCGCATCCTTGTAAACCGCACTTAGGCTAACCGTAGGCGCCCCCGCAACCCGTGCGTATAATATACACTATTTCTACCGGTCTTACCCGAACCAAAACGCCGGACTTGACCGAACTTAGGCTTCGCTGTACCCCGATTTATTTTTATAAAATGTGTTTTAATGTACGGAAAACCGAACTAACCCGAACATAAGGCTCAGCCCGAGTTCAAGCCGTACTTAGGCGAAATAAAATTTTGGCTAACCTTAGGCTCGGCCGTAACCCATGCGTATGATATACGTAATTACATAACTGACCAAAATGTAATGTAATGTTTCTAAAAAAGTAAAACAAGTTGTATTCGGCCTAACTCAACCCCGGGGTTACCCCTCCCCCAAATTTTGCAACAAAATTTCGAAAAAATGGAAATGTTAATGTTTTTAACGGAGGCTTAAGTGCCAACGAATTCTACAATATATTTTGTACACGGAGGCAGCTATTCAGCACCGTCGTGAATAGAGCTTTTTCCCCCGCAATGGTGATTAATATAAAATTCGCTCAACTCAACGTAAGGCTCTGCCGCATCCCATGCGTATGATATAACTGTTTCTACCGGTCTTGTTCGAACGTAAGGCTCTGCCGCAACTCTTACAAACCGTAACTAACCGAAATAAAACTTTAGCTAACCTAATATTAGGCTCTGCCGCACCCTTGTGTATAATATACGTAATTACATAACCAAACTTAACCGAATCCGCCTGTATTACTTAACGTTCAAACTTTCTCAAAGCCACCTTTAAAATTTGTTTCAATATAAATTCTCCATATGTTTGTCGGTAGACACGGCAGCTTAGTAACACAATCACGGCTTTAGCTTTTACATTAAAATTATTAATAATTACTCTATGTTGTGTACCGTTTAATCGATTGGCTATTAATAACATGTCTCTGTTTTATAACGCGTTTCTTTTTACTCGATTCTTTCCCACTTCTACGACCTTAGGCTCTGCCGCAACCTTGATTTCCATAAAAACTTTCGATAGTAATTTTATGTTCTAAATTATTTATTAGCCCGATTATACTTAACGATTTTCCCCGAATTTTGTTGAACCAGCATTCCGAACTTTAACTGACTAACATTTCTGTACATTGTTATAAAATCGACACCCCAGCTAGATGCTGACTAGACATTCCAATAGTTAGCAAATGTAATGTAAATCTTTACACAAATTTGGTGGCCCTAACCTATCCGATCTTTTTCGAACTAGAACTTAGGCTTCGCTGTAATCTTGACTGTTTATACCGTACAAACCTCGCATAGATTGTACTTTGAGGTTATGTTACAACTTCAATTATTATAATTACTTACCCGAACGTAAGGCTCTCCCGAGTCTAGCCGAACAGCACTTAGCCGAATTAAAACTTTGGCTAACCTAACCTTAGGCTCTGCCACACCCTTGTGTATGATATACGTAATTACATAACCAAACTTTAGATGTAGACTTACACATTCCACACGAATCATTAAAAATTTATGTTAGCATGTGTAGAATGCCGAGTTGGCAGTTTGGCATCCGTTGTACTGTCAAATGAATTCGCTGATTCTCTACCAGAACGCGCTACCGTCGGACGGGTTAATATTTCTAAAACTCTCTATCAGAATACGCTGCCGTCAAAACCATTTAAGAAATAAATTACATTTAAATTCTGTTTTTTTAAAAAATTATTTCAATACACAATGTTGTGCAATAGCCTCTAACACCATTGTACTAAAATCTTGTTACACAAAGTTACCACAGGAGTCAAGGCGGTCACTGACCCCTAGACATGTACAAAAACCGTGTCACTCTTTTACAAACACTTTTTTTCTTGTTCACATTGAAATCACAATTTTGATAACAGTTACAGTAAAGAAATGGTTATAGGAATGACTCATTGAAACAACTTTGTTACACAAATACAGTTTATTATTAATAATTTCCTCTCATTACAACACTAATATTTTAAAGTATTTACAGTAATAACGGCTATTAGAATACAATATACATTGGATATAAATAAAAATACAATGTTTTGGTCATTCGCCCCGCCAATAATTTCGGTGTTTACAGTCCGTGTTGTTCTTTTAACTTAAGAAGCGAATCGTAATAATATTTAGCACTTTTTTTAAGGCACACTTACTGTCGTATTGAATGTGCTGAGGTAATATACAATTAACCTCTGTACAGTGCGAGTATCTTTCCATCTCTGGTAATTCTTTCACGTGTGGCAGAAGCTTTCTCAAAAACTGAGCTTTTTCCAACCCTATTGTGAAAATTATGGAAAACGGTTTGCAAAGCGTGCGTATCACGTCTTCGTCGTAAGGAACGTCTCCTTCTTCCCAGCCGATATGATGATAGTTTTTTTGTAACCAAAGGGCTGTCCTCCGAGCGCCACTATTCAGTTGATCAAATGTATAAGGCGGTTTGAAAACAACGACATTGGAGAAATTCTCACCGACTATAGCAAAGTCTTTGATTATAAACTTATAGTTGTTATCGTGGTAACTGTGAAACTCAACCACTGCGTGCATGTTTTTTTAACAACTTCACCTCTTCGTACAATCTGTCCACTTCGGGGAGTGTACTGGAAACGAGTTCGTCTGTGGTCAGGCACTTAATGATGTATTCGCGCAAATCCTCCTCGTAATAAAATAATTCTTTAATACGAAGGTTTATCAGAGGTAATAATAATAATAATAATAATAATAATAAATGACTTTATTTTTTGGGGCGAAGTTAGGACTGTTTAGTCCTCTCTTCCACCTAACCCCAATATAAAAATACAAACATATTATACAAAATTACAAACATATACAAAATTAAATTCTTAAAAATAAATATTACTTTAATAGACAAATAATAATAAATGTAGCTTATGCAATTTATAAAAACATTAACAGCAATTATTACAAACAGGTTAATACGCATTACAATCATAATTACACATTCATACAACTGAACAATAAACACTTCCAATGTACGCCTCAAAACTGGGATGCATCATCCACTCTGAACAATAAATTGACATCAATAGCTTTGAAAACTGGACACGGACGTCAACAGACTTAATTGCATCCGGTAGCAAATTCCACAGACGGCAAGCGGACACAGTAAATGATTTATTGTATTTCATAGTCCGGTGCAAAGGTATAGCAAGAGTAGTGTCACATCCTCTAGTCCTCTTTGCACTTATGTTAGAGATATAGACAAACTTTTCTGCCAGGTAAGTCGGCACTCCAGTTTGTAGAATGGAATGTAACATCATCAGAGTATGATATGTCCGTAATTCATTAAGTTTTAAGATGTTGAGAGTTTTATAATAAAGAGAAACATGAGCATCGCGATTTAAATAAAAAATAAAACGTATACAGTAATTCTGTGCCCGCTGCAATCTGTTAGCCAACACCACGGTCATGTCACCGACTACGGTGTTACAGTAAGTAAAATATGGAAATATAAGAGATTTTACAAGGAGCACTCTGACGTGGAAGGGCAAGACATTTTGCATTTTCTAAGGTATGCATCCCTGCAAAAACTCTTTTACAAGTCTCAGTCACATAATCTCTCCAAGTCAGTTTACTATCAATGATCAGTCCAAGGTCCTTAACTTTGTTACAGTAGTCTAAGATGTCGTTATCAAACTGAAGTCTGGGAAAGTTGTCTAAGTCTATTTTGTTCAACAGTCGAGAGTAACCCAAAATAATAGGTTGCGTTTTAGCCTTGTTGATTTTTAATCTGTTTTTTCTAGACCACAGAGAAATATTTGAAATATCACGGTTCTTGCGTTCCACCGCTCTACCGGAATCCTCTATTTTAAAGTGTAAATATATTTTAAAGTCATCGGCATGTAAATGAAATTTACAGTATTTCAATATTGTAGAAATGTCGTTTATGAAAATGCTAAATAATAAAGGTCCTAAGACAGAACCCTGCGGAACTCCCATGCTAACATCCCTCCAGCTAGACCTACTTTCTCCAATACTGACACACTGCCTTCGTTCAGAGAGATATGACTGAATCCATGACAAACACACTGGCTCCAATCCAATATTTTTTAATTTAGCTAGCAGCAATGAATGATTAATGGAATCAAAGGCTTTAGAGAAATCAAATAGAGTTAGGATAGTTATTTCTTTGCGTTCCATTGCCATTCTTACATCATCGGTTACATGAAGAAGAGCTGTAGTGGTACTATTGCCAGAACGGAAACCTGATTGAAAAGGACTGAGAATGATATTTTGTTCAAGGAAAGATGTTAATTGTTGGTGGACAATTCGTTCGAGACATTTTGATAAGGCTGGCAGAATACTGATAGGTCTAAAATCGGCAGGACATGAGGGATGAGACGTTTTACCAATGGGACAGACCAAAGCGGACTTCCATAAAAGCGGATACACTCCAGATGTTAATGAAGCATTAAAAAGCTTCGTAATAGTTGGCAAAGTAGAGGCAATAGTACCCTTAATAAAACTAACTGGAATACCGTCAGCACCCACGGCATTAGAGGTTAATCTACGAAGAGCTTTAACTACATCCGTGTCTAAAACCAAAGAAAAATTAAAAGTATTATTTACAATACGAGGTATTCTTTGTAACATCATTAAGTGATTATTTACAGAAACGTCATCAACTAGAGGAGGGGTTACAAAGAAACTATTTAACTGATCGAGGGGTACGTTTACTATCCGAGAGCGTTGCTCTTTGCCGATGCCCAATCGTTCAACACATTTCCACAACACAGCGGAAGATTTGTTATTATTAAATAAAGAATGCGAATAACGGACTTTAGAATTTTGTATTTGCTGTTTTACACGATTTCTAAGGCTGCAGTACAGTTCAAGGTCGATAACACATTTTGTTTTCCTTGCTTTGCGGTAAATGGAGTCGCGATAATTCATTAATTGACGGATCTCATTCGAAATCCAAGGAGCCGGAGGTCTTACAACACGTTTTTTTACAACTGGAACATGTTTATTATAAATTTCTAGAATATTATTATTAAACTCATTTAAAATTTCATCAACTCCACCAACATTGTGCATTGCTTCCCAAGGCTTAGAAATAACATCTGCTAAGAAAGTGTCATAGTTGGTGTTTTTAAAATCTCTATATGAAACATACGTGGGTGCTGATTTCTTCCCTTTTACTGCGTAAACACAATAGATGAGGTCATGAGAAGAGAGCCCAGGAACAGGAATTCGACCATGCTTTATTACGTGTGTTAATTCACTTACGGCTATTAAATCTAATAGCGTAGCAGAGGTGTTTGTAAAATGAGTCGCTTTTAAAGGTAGTATGGTCATGTTAAGGTATAAAACATATTAGTCAAGAAGGTAGAGTCAGATGTCCTTGGTCCAAGTAAGTCTGTATTAAAGTCGCCCGCTACAATAACATGTCCGTAGGACGGCATAAGATCCAAAAGAGTATCCTCAAATAGAGATAAAAAACCGATCTTGGGGGGCCTGTAGCACAATCCCAGTAGGATTTCAGTCCCAGACAATTTAAGCTCTAGAAACATGTATTCAGGCTTATTTGAGTTCTGTTGATCAGAGCTATGGCGTCTTTAAACAGTCCCCACTCCGACAGGTTCAAGTTTAAAAAACGCTGACCGTCATTGAATGTAACATAACGTTTTCCAAACAAAGTTGTTACTCGAATATTCCCAACACTTAGATTAAATCCGTGCGTAGCCTTTCCTTCAAGAGCAGAAGTTATGTCCAAAAGTAATATTTCGTTAAACACTTCGTCTGTAAAGAAAACAAAATTTTTACCCGCTTGAATCAACAACCCTAGGTTATAACCCGTATGCTGGAATAGTCCTGTTGCTGCGATTTTTGGGATTTAGGAAATGTACTGATTTTAAGAAAATACCCAGCGATGTGTTAGGTAGACTCCCTACGACCATCATCTCTGGTTCCATCATAATGACTGAAAGTTTACCTAAATTGCAAGCTTGGTTTACTACTGACCTATAACGAATAAGGGTATCGCTAATGTCGGTGAATATAAACGTTGTATAAATTCGGGAAATTTTTTGTGTTTCACGGTTTAAAAAGTAGAAAGCAGAACTACAAGCGCGTCCTTATTATGCTTTATCTTTTCGTTTAGTGCTTGAACAATATTTGTAATTGCCCGCTTTGAAATGAATGACGCTCTTTGAATGACGCAAAGTTCATTCGTTTTAATATGGCTCCTTAGCAATTGTGACAGCATAGTTGTCGATAATGCCCATGGCTAAATTACCTATACGCTTATAACTACCGCCATAGTATTCGCCCATATTAATAATATTTTTTTAAATTAATGTATTGTTTATGACCCACATTTTTAGTTCATTCAATTGTCACAAATGTACGGCATCTTCGTACCCTACACCATTGGACATACCTACAATACGTTTACTATTAACATTAAACAACCCACCTGCCTGTAAGTGCATGAAATTATTTAAAAGATAATTCAATGTAACAACATCTGTCGTTTTAATAGGGTCACTGACATTACCAACTCTTTTACCGCGGAAATTCCAAGTCCCCGTGACTTTGATACTCATTATACTCTCTTGACCACATAATACTTGTTAACAATGTCACAAACAACATTAAAAATAGAGTTTCAGCCTGCATCAAAAGCTCCTCCCTCATTGTTTTTAACGAGAAAGTTAGCTCTAGCCTATTTTAACATTAACCGCATCCTCGACCAGCTATGGTGATCCGATTTCGCATAAACGACGTTTACCAAACAAAAAACAACCATCAAGTTTAACGGTTATTAAAGACCCTAGATATTCCTTAGTTACTTGGATTGGTCAGTCGGACTACCTAACCCACTTATTGGATTACCTTTGGCATTGTACTTTTTAATAGTTTCGTTAAAAGTTAGACTACTTTTCTCTAAAGTTTCCAGGTTGACAGCATCGTTACCAGAAATAGGATTGCCTAAATTACTTAATAGCTTACACCTTATGTCGTAGCCCCCATGTTGGTCGGGAACAAAACATATTTTCCACCAACACAAGAAACAAAGATGCACCAGAAAAGCAATGGAGGGTCGTACAACATTATGAGCAACGAAAACATATACATCTCACTAGAAGACGGTTCAATCAACAAAACGAACAGAGGACACATCCATTAAATTAAAAATAATAAACCCCAAAACCAATTTCTAGTAGAATCATACAATTACACTAACAGAACGATCCAATCCTACAGTAATGAGAGCGGAATAGAGTGCCCAGGGGCCAACGAAAACACGAATTACATTTTTTAATATGAATACGGCAGACCAAGAACTTAGGGCTTTTACATTAAAATTATCAATAGTTACTTTATGTTGCGTTTCTTTTTACTCGATAATTTACCGCTTCTACGAAGTTAACAGTAAAGTAAAAGAAACATTTATAGAAAATACTTCTTGCAGACTTACACATCAGCCGCTAATCAGCAAAAAGTTATGTTAATGCGTATAAGATTGCTGAGTTGGCAGAATTGCACCCCCGGAGTACTGCCTATTGCATTCGCTGATTCTCTAAAAGAAAACGTGACCGTCGGACAAGCAAATATTTATAAATTCTCTACCAGAAAGCGCTACGGTCAAAACCTCGTAAATATAATGTTATGTACGAACGCAAAAAATACATTACATTTGTATTCTGTTTGTTTTTTTTATTTCCATTAGGCTATGACGACACTTCTGCTTTTGTAGCGTAGTTTGGAGCTATACAAGCTCAGGCTTCGCTGTACCCTGAATTATATTTAAAACAAGGCGGCTTGAGTAACCCCCTCCCCCAAAATACTCCGGGTGAACTTAACCTTAGGCTTCGCATAAAATGCAAAATATTTCCAAGTATAACCCGAGCTTAACCGATCTTACCCGAATTAAGACTTATGCCAACGGTGAGTACTTCCACCGTATTACGATGTATACCCTGGACTTGACCGATTCGCCCCGCTCGCACGGTGATATTTCTTTACCAGAACGCGCTGATGTCGGAAGGGGGATAGTTAAAACATTTTCTACTAGAGTGCGTTGCCGTCGAACACACAGAGCCCCGGAGTGTTGGTGGGGGTTAGGGAATGACTTCATATTTAATCGTACACACTTTCCACTTTTAAAATTGCGTAGTATTAAGAAGAAGCTTTTTTTCATAGAAGTTGTAATGAAAGACGACAAAAGGTTAAATACAAATTTATTATTCACACTTTATTCACAATCAACTACAGTTATTATTTTGTCCTTACTGCTGTTGCGGGAAGTACTTCGATTTCCACTTTTTATCTTTTAATACGTCTAACTCGTTATTCGAATTGTCATCAATGGATTCGTTCTCGGCATTTTCGCACTTTAATGTTTTAACCGCCTTTAGGCGCAATCTTTCGGCTGCTTCGTGCAGCCAACAACAACCATTCCTTGCTTCTCTATGTTCTAAATTGTCGATTATGTAGAATATATACCAAATTTGATCATAATCGGTAGAGCTGTTTTTATACAAAAATAATAACTGTTTATTGGGGGTTTTTTCGGCCAAAAAGGGGTTGTTTTTCAAAACCTTTTTTCGTACATCTATATAGGCCTAATTGACATGTTTAGTGCAAATTTGTTCGAAATTCATCGAATAGTTTTCTCTCTAGCTTTGTATACATACAGACATATATAGGCAGACATACAGACATTTTGTAAAAACCACTTTTTTGGACCCGGGGGGTCCCAAAACGGATATTTCCACAAAAATCACAACATCGATTTTTTTGCGATCACTATACTTTCTCTAACTATAGCCTAGTATAGTGAGAAAGTAATAATGATAACTGGCACAAGCGACTAAGATATAGCGGCTACAGCAGACTCGGTGGCGATGGCGGGACAAGGCACGGAGGTCCACAAAGCAAATATGTTGTGGTGGTAGTTCTGGTATGAGCGGGGGGGGGGGGGACACAACCCCTTTTAAAAATTTTTAATTCAATTAATTAATTAAAATGTTCTAATGGCAATGCACTTAACTAAGACTAGAAATTTGTTAACATTGTTTAAGGAATAACCCTTTTTATTAAGAACATAATTAACTAGCCTTCTAATGATTCTCACCAGTTTTATTTAGTTAATAGATTGACCCAATGCCATTACTAATTAAAAACGTTTAGTTTTATTTTAGCTTTAGTAGGTCTAAGCTTTATTGCACAGTAAAGTTACAAAATTAGTGCTGCACTTCAACTTTATTTCCCGGTCGAAGGTAATAATGTATAGCACTTTAATATAGGCCTACCTAAAAATATCCCATTCCCATTACAACATTAATATATTAATTAAAAACATACTTCTTAATAACACGAAAATAAAGTTAACTATATGAAGCTAAAAAGTATTCACTTCTGTCGACAGTCCTACGACTGATTGTTTTTTAAAATTTTGGTTTTAGTTTAAATCCTATTGTATATTTCTGGAGATCTACCTGGCCAATTTTAGTAGTGTTTATTCAAATTAAAATGGAATGTTGTCATTATTATAAAAATGTTATGAAAAGTCATTTCATCGGTATACTTATAAATTAACTTTTTGAGGTTTTTTGGTTCTAGATAAAACGTTTATACTACATATTTCTAAAGATCTACCGGGCCCATTTTAGTTCTGTTTAGTTGAAATATTGTTGTTTACAATATTTCGGAAATTAGCAATTTTCATTTGAGTAGGTTCTTTTGGTTCTCACTGATAAATTTGATACGTGTGTTACCATTTCTTGTACATGGACATAAGGAAATGTTTACTTTAATAATGTTGTGGGAAGTATTTATGTTGGCACCAATTGTAATAATTGTGAATTTCCTTTGAAAATACTGATATGATTCGCAGCGATACAATATTTTAATTTCTCTATTGTAAAAAATTGTACAGTAACTTCTTATTACTTCACATTCGTGTTACGTAAATGTTTACTTTAGTACAATAATATTACGACTTACCGTCACAATAGTCTAATTTTCCTTTTTCTTTCTACGGCCGTTTCGGTTATTCAACCATCATCAGGATTGCTGGGTAGTTCCCGTTGTCAATATTTAAAATACATAAAAAGATATACATATACACAAAACACAACACTTAACACACAACTTTTACTGTTCATCTTTTTCTGTCCCGTGTAGTAGGCCTACTGTCAAGATGCGTACTGTACATTTTGTCTAACCTGTATCGGAGGTAGGTGGGAGGGATTCTTATCTAAACTAGATATTATTGTGTCATAGATTATATTAGAGTCAAATTTTAGTTTCTCGTTCAACAATGAACTAAAATCATTTTTAGTCTGTTTATATATTTCAAACTCTTCTAGTGCGTTAATTAATTTCCCCTTTTTACAATGATGCAATATTGTTAATGATTTTTCAATGACGGAATATTTGTGATCGGCCTCAATTAAATGTTCTGTAAATTTCGATTCGACTTTTTCTGGGTTAGCCGACTGTGCCGCTGTTGGAATGTGCTCTTTAAGGCTCGGCAGGAGTGAAAAAATATTTCTGTGTTGACCGCAGCGCTCCAAGTGGCAAAGCTGTACACTAATAGCACTGAGTTTTTTGTGCGAAATTTCGTTCTTCCGCTAGTAAAAATATAGGCCGCCTGGAACTACTTCTATTAGGTGACAGACGTACTGAAATGCGCATGCGTGACAATCTAAACAGTCTGTCTAGCTATACTCTCTCCCTCTCTCGCTCTCTTATTTATGTATCGCCGCCGACTCAAAATGATTTTACATTTTAGTAGACCTACAAAACAACTCGATATTTATAATAGCGTTGAGGCCGCAATCTTCCACTGATGTTTGCTTTGGTTATACAACTTATCGTATTTTACAATTTATATTGATATCAAAGTATATAAATTATATACATTTTAAAACGAGCATTTTCTTACCTTGAATATTGACTGAGATTTTAAATAATACAATCAATAAAAAGACATAAACAGAAAAGTGAAAATATTAAGAATGTTTTACCTGAAAACGTATACTGTACGTACAAAGTGCTGATATAAACATTTATTTATAATTTAATGGCGGCAAAGGCAAATATCTAAACACAAGTTACAATAATAAGAATAAAAAATGATTACTAAAAAATATTAAATTATAAAAAGCTACTGTTACATAACTTACTTTACATTATTATCTCCACATAGTAGTAGGCCTATAAAATAAAGCTACCTGAAAACGTCTGTTTTTCTGTTCTTTCAGGCTAATTTCACCACTGTATAAATCATTAATTTTTATGAAAATTATGCGTGACAATGCGATCATCGTCTTTAATATACCATCGACCACATAATTGATAGCCTATGTATATCGATCTCTTTCTCCTTAGCAAGTCACATGCATGCTGAAGTCAGTGACCGAATTGAAAAGCAATATATATAACACATGATATTTAAAATCGGGACATCACTAGACTCACAATCGTAATCGTCTGTATTCTAATAATTGCTCAGTTCAAAAATTAATACCAATATTTTCATGTTTGACGCTATAAGGGCAATAAAACGTAATTTATTTTGATATGTTTACAATTCATATTGATGTTACACTTTCCACAATTTTCTTTCCGTGAATTTTGGCTGAGATTTAAAAAAAAGGAATAATTAAATTTTAAAAAAACAATTTACATAAGCAGGCAAGCGGAAAATTTTAACACGTTTTAAATAATACATATAGGCTACAAATAATTAGTTCTCGTATTAATGGTGTCAATTTATTTTAATTAGGGAAACAGCCAAAGTTACAAAAAAACATACAAATAAATTTAAATTATAGGCTGGCACTTGCATATAACCCCTTAATACATTTTCTATACTTATTGTACTATTATTTCATTATGACAATATAGGGGGGGGGGGGGGGGGGGTCGGTAGGGGTAATTTTAGACCAAAAGTTCCAGTAATTTACAATACGGCTGATTTTTTTTATATAAGTACATTAAAGTATGTAGATTAACATAAAAAAAGTTTACCAGTCTATCGATTTCCCAAAGTCGAAAAAAAAATCGAAAAACATTTCTTTTTTCGATATTCCTTAATATTTCGAGCTGGGATGAAGATAAAGAAAAATAAATAATACCACCGAGTAAATGTCATAATAATAATAATACAAATAAAATGTCATAAGTATTTCTTTCGTCCGAGCAATGGTTTGTCTGGGAAAAAATCGATAATGCAGGTATGTATTTTGCAGCAGCGCGACTCGGTCGCACGGCTGAAGACCTAGTTTTGAAGCACGGTCCAGTACATTATAAACTATTGCATAGTTACAATGTATTAAATAAATAGTTGTAATAGGGCGTTTTCAAGAGGAAAGTGTCAGCTTTACGATGGTATGTTTTTTTTTTTCATTACACATAGGCCTAATCATCTAACAAATTACTCAAATATAGAATATATATATATATTGAAATTAAAAAAATGTGTCTCAAAGAAAAAGAAAACTGTTTATTTGGAGTTTTTAGGAGGAACTGATTCATATGAAAATTTAACATGGCGGATCCAAAATAGCTGCAATTTTCTTTGAAAATTCAACTTTTTTATATTCAAAATAATACAATTTCGTTAAGACTAGCGTAATAGCCTATACGCAGTCTCGATTAACTTGTCTTCGAAAAAAAATCAATTTTCTCCCAAGTTAATAATCCAATTTGTATGAAATTTGAAATATACATAAACAATATATGTATAAATATAATGTACAAAAATTATACATCTACGATAATTTTAAACTAAATAGGCCAGCAAATTTATGAACGCATAATTATCAATGAATATGTTTTTATATGATCATTTCCGTCCATACTTATAGCAGATCTAAAGTTGGCCATTTTGTAATATATCGAATTAAATAAAACTTAGTATAGCAAGAGAAAAGCTTATTTTTAACTTATATATCAAGACTCAAGTTGCTATTTTAAAAATTTGATGAGCTAGAGCCATCAGACTTATCATCGAGCCTAACGATTTTTTACTTACCGAATGCTGTAGCCCTTTCAATCTAATCCAGTTTTGTAAATTTTTGGAATATCAACATCAAATTTGTTTTACAAGTTGAATACAAAAGTATAAATATTCTTAGTAAATATGGACGATTTCTTTCATGTTATTTTTAAAAACGAGGCCCTTGAAAATAGTCTTCTGTTTTACCTATTTCGTTTTAACTATAACACCTTTGGAATCAACCATTCCATTTTCGACATTTTTGAACATATCG
>JAGFPH010000373.1:8961-38917 GCA_018207615.1 Philaenus spumarius
AAAGTATAGATTCCATTAGTAGAGGTTTCTGTTTTAACATATTTTTAGGTAATGCATAAAGTAGATATTGAATTAGTGAGAGGTTTATATTTTAAAATAACTTTAATTAAAGTACAAAATATACACTGCATTAGTGGGAGGTTTCTGTTCAAGTTGTTTTAATTAAAAGTACAAATAAATAAATAACCATTGCCTTGTTATAAATGTAGGGATAAAGATAATATTTTATGAACATTGAACATTGGTGTAATGTTTCGTGTATACCGCATATTAATACATGTACATACTATAAGGGTGTTCAAAATCAGAACGAAACCTATACATGTGGGTTCAACAGGCAACAGGACTAAAACCCTTATGTTCAGTTGAATAAATTGTTACATTTATGTATAGGCAGGTTTCCTACAAAAATTGATTTTTTATTCCTCTCTATTTAAGACAAAGTACTAAGTTACCACAATCAAGTTGCAAAAACATGTCTTCTTAGTAAAAAACGAGTGCCGGTCAACCACATCACAGAAAATGTTTACTACGGGTTTAGAACGACAAAATTCGTTTTTTAGTGTTAGATTTATTTAAAATTGCACTTGCATTAACACAAAATATGTCTTACTACTAATAACAAAATAGAACAAAGGTATTACAATTTTTAAACTAGCTGAACAAAAATAATAATAAAGAATTTATTTTTAGTTAATGTATTTTCTACTAGCAGCATATCCAACTTACTCCAATCCAAATTTATCCGTCCTAATCAATCTTCGTTGCAGTGAAAATATATTTTTATAAAATACTGAAAACTGTTTACATTCGATTCTCCGTGATTCTACGAGGTGATTGTGAGAGATGCGAACAGCGGTTTGTAAAATTACTTGTATAGAAGATCTTTGGTAAAATATTGATGATAGTGTAATGGGAGCCTAAAACCCACTAATGTTTTACATAAACAAGGAAAAAATACAAGCTATAAAGTTGTACTGCTTGATTATACTCTAATTTTGTGCTTAGAGGGAAATTTTGCACTCGTGAGGGGAATTTTAAGTCAGTTGGAGGGAAATTTTTACCAACACATTTAAAACACTGTCGTCCTCTATTTTTGCTAAACATCTTACGTTAGTTCAACATTCAGTGTGGATCTTTTTAATATTTGAATATTATTCAGTGCAATCAGCCCACACACACTTAGTGAGCTAATGGATAGGGCTCTGTGAGCCAATAATTCACATTCACGCTTTCAGTGATCTATTGGGGGATTGTTCTGACCGTTTCACGTCTTTTGTGTCGACAAAGTATTAAGCCCAGTTCCGGCCGGATAAGCAGACAATAAAGGTCAAGGAACTATACTAACAGAGGATAGAATCAACCTTATTTACCCCAATTACTTAACACGGGTGAATAACTGCCAAAATTATCATAACGTCTCGCATGACTGACGGTACAGTCTGATTAGAATGAACGATATGGTTTATCTGAGATGTAAATCTTTTAAAGCAGTTTTGAGATTGATTTGAATGTCATAGTTGCTGGAAGGAATATTCGGCAGAGTATGGATAGCGAAACAAATTTTAGTCCTAAACTTGTTTAACTTTTGAGTAATAAACCGGTTCGTAAAAGATCGCCTGCTTATGTATCGAACCTTTTCCACCACAACCATTTTAACAATGTCCAGAAGCTCTTGAGAAAGTAGGACTCATCCGAAAGGGAGACATGCCATCGCCCGAAAACCGACAGCAAGGAGCCCTTTACACTAGATCTTTGTTTCGTATCTGATAAAAACTGCCTACACGTAAGAAATTTAATTTGTTCAGCAGACAAAATATATGTTGCTTTTGGTTCATTCTTTCAAACAATGTTTTAATTTTTTTTTTTTAATATACACATGTCTACTTTTTTTATACAAAATGGAAAGTTTTCCCAGCTTTAAAATAATTTTGGAAATTAATTATATATTTAATTTCAGCAACAGTACTATAATCTATATTTCGTGAATAATTAACAGGTACATCAATTTAAATTTTGATGTCCCAATAATGATAGTTCAAGAGATAAAAGTAAAACTGAAATAAAGACGTGAATAAAATATGATGAATATTTTTGGAACAAAGTTTCTTAACGCGGGTTGTGGTAGGACTTAACAAATAGAAAATGTAATGCGTAACAAAAAAAGGGTTATTAATTGGTTGCTATGGCAATGAAAAAATAAATATAAAATACCAGTACTGAAAAAGAGTTATCAAATTGGTTGCTGTGGCAATGAATGTGAATACATTCAAGAAACATGTGTTTTGGTTCACCAATATAATTTATTAAGAGGCAATCGATTCCGTCCGGCGTAGTTCAAATATTTCGTCAAGCGCTGAAATACATTCAATAAACATAAAATGTTCGTTCATCAGTCTAGGCCTAACCTAAAATTATTCTGTGTATATTTTATTTATTTATTTTGCCTTAACGGCAACATACAATAATTTTAGGTTAGGTCTAGAAAGTAATTTTAAGTCGAGGCCTAACCTAAAATCATTGTATGTATTATGTTGCCGTTAATAACGGTAAAATAAATTAAACATGAACACAATAAGTTTATGTTAGGCCTAGACTTATGAACCAACATTTTAAGTTTATTGAATGTATTTACAAGGAATGGGCATATAACTGTGTTTACCATCTTAGCTTTGATGTTATAATTAATTCTGCACCTTTGTTATAATAACAATAAACGTATGGAAACAGTAAATATTTGTATAAAAACGAACTAATAATAAACGGCAATTGAAAGATTAAAATTATGTGTACATGTTGCTGTTCAGGCTGGTAAAATAATTGCAGAAAATGCTTAATAAAATTCGTTCCTGACGGGGGTCCCGCGGAAGCACACATTTATTTATTATTTTATTAAAACTAAAACGTAATGATTAAAACGGCTATCCTGCGAATTATAACTAAAACTCAAAACTGAACTCAGAAATTTAAAGGAAAAGAAATGCATGTAAAGAAGGTTCATTCAATTTATTTGCATATGATTATATAAATTCCTTGTTACACTGTTCAGTGTCAAATATCTCTTTATTGTGTGTATTTTAAAGTTTACGCGCATTTAAATTTAACACAATAACAACAAAATTCGGTTTGACAATGCCTAAATAAAATAGGCGAAACGATCGTCAACGACATAAAGATATTTGACTGTGAGCAGTGCAACAAGGTAGTGATACAATCATGTGGTATACAACCAGTCCATAAGGCAATAACAAAAAAGGATTATGAATTAAGGCAAAACGGTTATGAATTAATTTACAATTGATTAACATTTTCGATAATACAATTAAATTATAGTCTGGACCAAGTGAGATAATGTTATGGTTAAATTAATAATATATGGCAATATAGATGTTGAATGATATAGTTCACTTATTGATGGAGTTATTACATTAGAGTTTTCAACGATGACATTCTGTTCTCATTGAATAATGAATTAACATCCCTTATGATATTGTTTAATGGAGTTTAATTAAAGGTATTACTTATTAGAATTTTAAATACTTTACTTGAAATTATTATATAAATTATATCTGCTAGGATCCATGAAATATTTTTTAGTACAATTTTCTGCCAATCCTAACGTCAGTTTTTGACCAGAGTACTGAAATAGGTCTCGATAATGGAGGAACTCCGAAACGCTTCGACAAATTTAAGTGAAAGTGTTACGTTAGGATTGGCAGAAAATTGTACTAAAACTTGCTTTACTTGAACATTAAGGGGAGCCTACCCGTTCACCATATTGAATCTGATTCCCATTAGAGCAATGATACAGACTAAGACATTTTTTCCGTTTAATTCGTGGAATAAATTTTAAAAATTGGTTTCATTTTGAAGTACTGTCATATGTTGATGTTGATTGCTGAATACATTTTCAAAAACTGTTTTACTGTTCATAAACGTATGATATAAATAGTAAAAAATAGTAAACTTTATTAATTTTGTACTCAGTTGCAAAAAGAAATATTGGAGAAAACCTTAGCAATCAACACCGACAATCTATTTTACTTTATGGAAAAAAATACAGCTTTCGTTTTTTGACAAAAATAACACAAAAATATGCTTAAAAGTGAAGGTATGTTTATACTCTGTCTAGTTCAGGTTGGCCGATGGACCCGGGACTACCTGAGGCCACCCCTATAACAATGAATACAAGTTTCTGTATTCATTGCCTATAATCCCTCGCCTCTGTCCGCTGCTTAGGCGATGAGTGACCACCTACTGGCTGTGTTTGTACAATGGTACACTTTCTTAACAGAATAATAATTTTACATTTTTAAAAGTATATTTGAAATCTACTAAAAAAGTTATGAAAAATGATAACAAACATGACCTAGGTATTAGAACATTTAAAACGAACTTTATTAAGAATTGTTTATATTGTGACTGCGACTTTTTATTTAGACAATTTAGAAGGCAAGTTTTTTGCTGTAATGAATATTAAAAGCTTTACTTAGGGACTGTTTGGGTAAAAGTAAATTGACCGTAGAATTTGTTAATAATAGTAAATCTTTTTACTGAGATATAATGTATTTAATACAAATTACAATAACAATCGGAGAAAACGTTATATACACAATATGCTATATACAATGCAATATAATACTATACAATACAAATCCTATATAACAATAAAAATACAATTCTATACAATAATTTATTAACTACAGCGGTTTGAAATTGCTTCTGATCGGTTCACTTGCAAGATGTCTTCTTAAAAATGGATTCTTGTGTTCCCTCTGCAAGGGAATACATCTGATAATCATTGTCATAATCAGATTAAATGTTCTAATACCTAAGTCGAGTTTGGTATCATTTTTTATAACTTTTTTAGTAGATTTCAAATATACTTTTTAAAATATTAAATTATTATTCTGTTAAGAAAGTGTACCATTGTATAAACACAGCCAGTAGGTGACTCATCGCCTAGGCAGCGGACAGCGACAAGGGATTTTAGGGGTGGCCTCAGGTAGTCCCGGGTCCATCGGCCAACCTGAACTAGACAGAGTATAGGTTATTTAACATTGAAATTGGTACCCAACTTCTCCGTTTTGAATTTAGGGAGCCGAGCCGTAATCTAAAAGTTTGTTGGGTGTCGTTTATGTAATACTATAGTCTGTACAAACATCCATGCGCTCTAAGTCATAAAATCGACCTTCGCTCCCACACGCGCAGACACACTCACACGGCCTACCTGCTTAATGGTTCTCCTATGAATCACCAACTTGTGCTACAAAATCACATTTTTCTAACCGTTAACTTTACTTAATTTTTACTCGAATTACTGAACTCTAAATATTATTTCTCGCAAATTGACTCCAAACTCGGTACAATTGTGACAGCTCTAAGCAGTTTTACGATCAGTAGGTTACAAAATCATAAATTTGACTACTTAAAAATTGTTATTGACATTTTATTTGAATTAACACGATCACAATAACAACATAATTACAGTAATTCTAGTAGTGATTTCAAACGTATGGAAAAAAAAACAAAGAAACTAAAACATCTGAATAAATTTAACAGTGAACGTATACTAAGAGTAAAATAAAAGTAATTACAAATTCATTTTGCAATGTTACTGCACAATAACTAATAAATCAATAAAATAATATTATAAAACTAACACAAGCATATTTATATAGCAATATTGAAAGTAAAGGATAGGAGGCTTCTTAAAAGTGTCTACTTAAAATTCCAACGTATGCCAAAAATTAATCAGAGTCAATGAAACAAGGAACGTATGCTAAGAGTAAAATTATCACAAGCATATATACTCCACCATCCAATGTTAGGCCAAAAAACTATTTTTATAAAAATGTAACTTTACTACGCCAATACGGAAGTTAATTTAACATGAAGCTAAATAAATTTCCAAACAAGATGGTAGTAAAATAAATGACAAAAACAATAGCCCTGTCCTATTAAGAAATTGTAAAATTTAAATGTAGATGAAAGCCGCAACAGAGTATACATTTTAGCAAATGGGTACGTTGGAAATTTTAGAAGATACTTAAGAGGCCTTCTTAACATAGGATGGTTATATAAATATGGTTGTGTTAGTATTATAATATTATTTTATTCATTCATTAGTTATTGTGCAGTAACATTGCAAAATGAATTTGTAATTATTTTTATTTTACTCTTAGTATACGTTCACTGTTAAGTTTATTCAGAATTTTTAGTTTCTTAGTTCTTTGCATATGTTTGAAATCACTTCTAGAATTACTGTAGTTTCCTATGCATGTTATTGTGATCAAGCTAATTCAAATAAAATGTAAATAAAAAAATTTTAGGCAATAAGTCATTTAGGCAAAACTGTATTATTATAAACTTTAAAATTCACACAGGTTTTTACCGTCAGGAGGAATATACAGTACTTGTAAATTATTAACAGAAGCTCAACCTTTTCTGATTCTATTACAATAGCAATAATTCAGACCCCAAGACATGCTATTTCAGGGAAGCAGGGAATCAGACATGACAGAACGAACTAGATATATAAATGCAAGTTATTATTTCTACAATAACAACACAAAATGTTATCTAAAAGTTGTAAACATAAACTTAAATGTTTCACATAACTGTTGTTATTACTACAGCTGATTGATGAAGTCATCTGTCATATTTTAACGAATATATCGAACAATCCAACCTTACGCATGCGCTATACTATACTATAAGAGATTACAGGCGTACATTTGCTTTTATAGGAGTTGATTCGTTGTAAATGTCCTGGATAGTATATAAACTGGCACCTACCTGTGTTCTTTCTTATAATTATATTTGGTCTGTTTTGTTCCATCTTAATATATGAGTTACCTGGTTATTTAATTAGAACGTTTAATTATATGCCTTTGTTGATTTATATGTTATAAACGTTCTACTTCTTATACTTCTTGCTTATAAGGCCCCTGCTACGATAAAAGCGGTGAGCGGCCAAGAGTGAGCGGCGGAGTAGGTACAAGAGTCGCTGGAAAATGTTCTTACCGATATGGTTTCCTTGTTAAACACTAGTGTGTGACTACGATGCTAAAGGGGGACGAGCGGCGCGACAGGCTACCGCTTGCCAAAGGCCGCTGCTTTCAATCAAACCCAGTAGATCATTGTTCGGCTGCCGCTCGACGCTCCCTATTCTCTTTACATTCACTAAGCATATGATTAACCTTCATTATAATGGGTTGAAAAGGCGATATTTGGTATGTTTTGTATGTATACATACATAACATACTAACGCCAATTTGAATAAAATATTTCAAGAAAATCCATAAATAAACAAAAAAGTTGCTTATTTTTTAAGGTATACTTTCGGAATTCGAGGTTTTTTACTGTTGACAAGGTTTGTAAAAATAAATAGTGCAAAGTTTTAATGTATTTTTAGTAATAGTCTAGTCAAAGATGGATAACATAGTTTAATGATGTTAGATTTCGGTTATAGAACATGTGCATATATTTTTACGTATGTGTTATGTTAAAGTTTTTTTTTTTCAATATACATTTCCTGTAAATATGCTTGACAAGTAAGTGAAAATATGAAAGGTAATTAAATGATTTTACTTTTTGCATACAGTTTAGTATTTTATACAACTTAATGTTATGACCAAGCCCACCTCGGGTTGCAATTGCTGAGATAGAAGGATCCCTTCTAATAACCGATGCTGCTCTCTATGTAACGTTCATGCAGATATTCTAGTACACAAGAAGAATCGGTCTTCGACTCGTGTCATTTCTATATGGTATTCCCCATACCTAAGCCTATTTCAGTTAATTGAGTGCACTCTCTTACGCCTTTGTTGGAAACTTGAAAGTCTTTTCAAAAAGGGCCTCTCCCTTAATAGTTCCCAACACTATCTCTTCATCTGACATAAGCACGTTGACTGAGCATAGTGTTGAAAATTTGGCGGAATATGCCGGCGGCTGACAATGTAGTAGCTTGTATCGTAGCCACCTCCGCCGCTCGGTGCCACGCCGCTTGCACCTGCTCGTGTCACTCGCAACAACAGAAGCGGCAAGCGGACAGAGGTTACATAATAAGATAGCACAGCTTGGTAATAACTGATCTATACGTTCGGGCCTAGCGATCTTTCGCTATTGTCGTTCTTTAATGTTAGCTATATATTTTATTAGTAAATATTGGTTTTATCACTAGTTTGGCAGTTATCACACGGAGAGTACGCTAGTTCTCCAAGGTTACCCACCTTTGTTTACAATAAGGAATATCATCAACAATAATGTTATCTTTAAATGATTATTGACATTGTTTAAATGGTAGTTCATTATATTAAGTATATGCGTTTTGGTAAGAGAAAATGCGTGGTTTATGGGTGCATAACCTCTAAACTGTTTCAAAACCTTGATATTATGACTGAAGGTATATTTTTTATCAATATTTAGGAGAATATTATATGATTCACTCAAAAAGTTTGTTATGATGACCAGTATGCGGGATAATCAATAAAATATTAAATGACATTAATAAAATCTAAGATTTTTCAAATAAATGTCCAATTGAAACTAAAACTCTAAACTAATTATAAATTTTCTTTGGAAAAAATTTAATTTAATATATTCTATTAATTATTGAAGAAAAATATGTTTTTAACAACTGAAAAACAAACACAAAACAAAAATATTCAACCTCCTTCCTGTTGTCAAAATGCGTAATATCTTCATACAATGCTGGAGATGTTTAGATGATACATGATTTCAATAACTCGAAATGGCCGGTAGAGGAATAGGTGCAAAATGAGTAAATGCTACTGATCAATAATATATTACCGATCCTGGTCGTTTTCTCCAATTTGTTTGTAATTAGAAAGTTAAGTTCTTGAATGTATGTTTAATTTCGGTAGTGCTTTCTTCATTTAGGATTCCTACCTGACCACATTTTCTCTCTAAGATAGCAGAGTTTTTTTTTTATAATCTTTAATTTTGCCAAAACTCGAATAGCTCCCTTCTATTGCTCGTTTACAGTTTAGTTGATAGCATTAGCCTTACGGAGGCTTGCCACGCTACTACCTGACCTAACTACATCGGCTCCTATTCACTACCACATTGAATTATAAATATCCTTGTCTCAGTGTTTAATTCAAGATTTCTTAATTTCAGTAACGTACCTCATGCTTAAGTAAACCCCATTACATATTCACAATAACTAGTTTAAATGAGTTTTATGATGTTGTGATGTTTTTTATGCTGGCTACTAGCGTAAGATCTCCGTTTGAATAGCATGCTATCAAATTAACTGTAAACGCGCAATAGAAACAGGAATTGACTTGAAACGAAAATAATTGGGCACATTCTACATGTGCAAATGGTTAAAACTAAAACAATTACGAAACAATCTAAAACAATTACTCAACACTCGCGGCATTTCTAGACCAATCTTGTAATGTTCACCCTTATAAAGTTATTATTGTTTTTACTTTATTTTTATTTTTAGAAGGTGTATATAGATATTGAAGAATAAATAGTGTTATACCAAACTCTCAGGTTCCTTAGACACAACGTTACAGAAGCAATTTATATTATAGATAGAAATCCTGTTCGAAGTCATAGTAAATATATTTATTTATTTTAACCAGAATAATAGTTTGGAAGTCGATGTAGTGTTTGTTTAGTTCGAGAAAACACATGTGTTTACATTTCTTATCAAATTAGTATCCAAAACTGGCCATTGTCCTCCCCACTGTGCGATGGTGCAAACGTTTCAGATTTGTTACTCAATTATTTTTACAAAAAGTAGAAAACTGCGATATTGCCGGTTTACTCGAATAAAAGCCGATCTTTCATTTTTTGAACAACAGATATTCTCTGAAAATTTAAGAGTATAATGTTACTCGTCAAGTCATTAATTAAAATACTAGAAGTGCATATTAAACAAATAAAAGAGCACTGTGGCGACAAAATCACACTGATTTAAATAAAAACCCGAACCACAAAACAAGGAGCAAAAACTATCCTCTGCAGTAGTGTTAAACCCTCTGAGGATGATGACCATGTCATCGAAATGTACATAAGGGTAAGTTATTAAACTTAACTTACAATTTAGTTGTTTAGTTATAGTTTTTGCTCCTTGTTTTGTGGTTCGGGTTTTTATTTAAATCAGTAGAAGTGCATAGTTAAATGTGTTGGCAAAACTCGTCGGGAAGTGTTGTGGGAATTCCAATTAATTGTATCACGTTCAGCCAATGCTTGAGGATACAGTCGTGGTCCGGAGCAAGACATATACGGAAATGTCCGCCCTGTAACAGTTGTAAGCCAATTAATTCAATCCGTTTAAAAATCTTGTTCTAATGAGTGGAAAATTTATTATTCAAAATGGGGAAGTGGGCTTTATATCGCCTTTGGTTTGAGAACTCCTAAAAGGAGAAATGTGTATCTGTATGCCCGTTATGTTTCATTGGGAATTACTTCTTAAGGCTGTTTATGTAAATGGTTACCAGAAGATCTAGGTTTAATGTCAATGTGTTATCATTGAGAATTAGTTTCATGTAAGAGTGTAAACGTGGTTTAATATTGTGACATTAGTCGAGTGGGTATTTTTTCGCAAGACTGCAGTTTAAGTTAAACTCGTTTGTACATCAGACGTTTGTGATCAGAGTTAGTTAAATTTTTTATTTTTTTTTATTTTTATTATTACAATCTTAATCCATAGATAAATAAGTAATGCATATAACATAAATAACATGTATGAAACCTAGATATTAACTAAGTCCTGCGGTTTATGACACTTAAGTCGTCTTTTGTCAAATTCCACGTCTAAAAGTTGGATAGCTTCCACGTTCACATGTCGATAAGTTTCATGCCGAGAAGCGCAGTCTTGAATTACCTCATTCACACTTTTCAGGTTTAGGTCTGCATTAAGGTCATCATTATGTAATTAATCATTATTAATTGTACGAATAATACCATTTTGTATTCGCGTATTCGCTGTATAATTAATTGATTTGAGGGTTTCGTATATCCCCATAATTCAGCACCATATGTCCAAATAGGTCTAATAATTGAAATATACAACAATCTCATATGGTACAAAGACAATTGGGATTTTCGTCCAATCAACAAATACAGATCACGCAGTTTCTGTTTTATTTATGTCGCTTTCATACATACATGATGCTTCAAAGTAAGACGTTCATCTAGATGCATTCCAAGATATATTTATTGAAAGGGAATTCGAGGAAAAACTATTTTCTTGTGCAGTCTTTCTGGACATTCAACGGCCTTTTGATACGGTATGGCACATGGGGCTTCTTTTTAAACTTATCAGAGTGGTGCCGGGGAACTATTGCTAACCATTCAAATCATACCAAACTGACAGGAAATGTAGAGCGATGATAGAAGAATCTGAGTCAGCGCTCTACACAATGAAAGCAGGAGTTCCGCAAGGTAGCGTTCTAGGACCAATACTTTACCTGTTATACACAGAAGATATTCCAACTAAAAATAAAACCACAATAGCTACATTTGCCGATGATACTGTTATATTAGATGTGAATCAATCACATGCTGAAGCAATAGGAAACTTACAGTTGACATTAAATAAAATAAATCAATGGACAGAAGACTGGAAAATTAAGGTTAATGAACTAAAATCTTCTCAAGGACATTCTCATTGCGGCACATAGATCTAGGCTTTGGAGTTTATCTTAATAACAAACTAATTCCACAGAGTAAATCTGCTAAATTCAACCTTTTGTAAAAGAGCTTCTCCCAGAGTTTAGCTACCATGGAAAGTAAATATATTGGTCTGTACGATGTTATTTCTTCAGCCTGCTTGCCTGGCTTTTCAGCAGCATAATAATGTTTGCTATCTTGAAGCAATCAGGAACAAATTCAAGTTCAAGACAATCGTTGAACAGATAATTAGTTCAAAATGAAACTTATTTTTTAGCGCTCTGTACCTCAAAACTAAAGACAAACCTCATGTAGAATCATTTGTTGGTCAACTTTTACCGGAATAGATAAAAATATCAAAATTGCCAAAGTTATGAAGAATGCTAACCGACGCACATTCCAATAATTGGAAATGCAAATATACTTTACTATGTGTTTGGCGGGGACAAAATTAAGAAGCCCAAAAAATTTAAATAGGCCTAATAGGAAATTTGCCTAAATACACGGTACTGAAATTGTAATAGTTTTATTGAAGACAAATATAGAATGTAAAAAGAAGCTGAGAACTGAAGAGTTTTACTCACATTATGTTCTATATGTAATGATTTAGGCAACGCTCGTAGCATTGTTGGATATTTTTGAACGTATTTATGAAAAGAAATTACGAATGCTCGTATTTTTTGCCGGTTACTGGTGGCTCATTTCAGATGATGCTTTTCTACTTCATTCCACAACGTGAGGTCTTAGTGGGATAGGTATGGAAAGTTTTTACTTCGGGAAATCAGACGATTGGTAAATTTTCATGAAGTAACGTGATAGTGGATAGAGCGGTGTGATTAGTAGGTGGACCATTTTACTGTAGGTGGACATCCCGTACATATAACCACAACATGGACTCTTATGGGACTACTTCTGAGATGCGTTGCTGACTCGCCGGATGTGGGGGTGTTTGGGGAATTTGTCTAGTCAGATTCAATATGGCGGATGAAAGGTGGAAGGGTCATGGCGGAGGGGTATCATGGCAAAGAGGTGTCGTCACGAAGAGATGCCATGACACAGCCTCCACCACCGCCTCCGCCATGACACCAGTACTATACAGGGTAGGTGAAAATTATGGACTTTTTTTCGAAATTTTCTGTCAAATTTTGGGATAGGGGTAAGTTTAGGTTCAGTACAGCTTTTTATTTTCTTCTGTCCGATGCAAATTATTAGATAATACGATTTATTTATACACTATAAAACATTTTTGATTAACCTGTACATAGAAGTTGACCTGGCAGTTCGCCATGACACCCCCTCCATGACACAACTTCCTGTAAGGTGCTTGTACACAGTACTTTATAGAGAGTCCCAAGACCGTGACAACCCACAGCCCACGCCATAAAATCATTCCGCCATGGCACCTACCACCCCCACAGGTGGCAAGTCGGACCTAGTCCCATGAGAGCCCATGTTGGGGCTATACTAACGGGATGTCTACTGTTGTAACCACTGGGAACCAAAATCCAGATTAATAGAAGGGTAGAGCCTCTTCAGATCTCTTGCAAAATGTTGAAGGATGTTATCCCTACAACATTTCCTCATTACAGTTGCAGCATTGGCATTATCATTTTCAACGAAATACGAACAATAGTTAGCGCTTACTGTGTTATGGTTTCTTTACGACATCGTCAGGTAACTGTTTATGCGTACATAACTTTCATCTGAAAAACATATATTTTATGCGTTTTCATAGTTTCATTGCTTATATTGAGGTGGGATTATCTATTCTGTATGTTTTCAGTTACATTTGAAGGTTGGCCATGTTGTATTTTATGCAGGAATCTAAATTTTTTTTTTAAACATTCTTCTGTAGACGTATTACCGATGTCCATTTTAAAGATGTTAGGTGAAGTCTTCTTTTCGGAGATTGCAGTCCTTGCTGAAGAAGTTTACCATAGTTTTCATTTGTAGTGACAGTTTTTGGATGGAATACACGCTTTACGCTGAGTCAAAACACTACTAGTACGACTGAACTTGCCAACTACTTATCAGTACGGTATTTTCTTGATGGCTGTTTTTTCTTGAAACTCTACAGCAGTTCGCTTCAAACTGATACCACCGGAACGACCTGTTCCGTATGAACGGAAATAATGCTCTACTATAAAAACTTTGTCTGGAGTTTGTAAAGAACGATTACAGAGTTAACTAATCTGACACCAGAAAGTAATAATGTGCATTGTGGCCTGACAACTACCAACAGGGTGATCAGCTGTTTTAAAGACCAACCACTGCTGTTTTAATTTCAGTACTGTTTATTTTGGCTCATACCGTATAATTTTAGTAAACTTTCGAGACAGTTGACGGTAAGCACTCTTGTCACGAGTGTCTAACTTCTTTGGTTGATTTTAGCAATAACTATGAAAACCTGGGTTCTATACCTAAACGGTTTCATCAAAAAGCAAACAACACTTTTTCTTTCATGTCATTGTCCTGCCGATGAGAAGCCACAGCATATCGCTAATAGAATGGTGTGCTGTATCAGGGAAAAGCATACTGGGTCCGTATTTCATGAATGATGTTATTGTAAACTAGTTACGTTACAGAGAGAACATCCTTACATTTTTTCCAAGAATCTGAAGAGGTTTTGTAGTGGTAACAATTTTGCGTTTGGTTCCCAGTGGTTAAAAAGAACCCACCAGCCACACCACTGTATAAATTATTGCATTGATTATGCAAGAGGCACAAAATTGCCATACGAACTATACTCCCCCTCCCCTCCGTCCTTTCACCACCTGACGCTATGTATGATGAAGGTAAGCATCTTCCAAAATGAGTCACCGACTACCATTTCGAAGATTAAAAAAAACTATATATACTTTATAGAGGGCAAAGAAATCATGTATATGTTAACAACTGAATGTTTCATTCTTCTATTAATTTGTAGATTTTTCTGAAATAAAACATTTTAAACTATTAAAAATCAATTTAAAAATCAAATTTTAAACTGTTTATTTTTGCGCATACAGTAATTATTTTAAGGTATGAATCTTAATCCCGAAAAAACAATACAATATTTGTGGAGTTTGGTTGTTTGAGTATGTGCAAAGCAAGTTTATATCTGTCAAATTTCATCGGTCTATAGTTTCCGAAAAAAATCAATTGTGACTCACAAAGCCCTACAAAGTTTCCGTTTGGTAGAACTAGTATACACTAAAGCATAAATGAGTTCCAATAATAAAGCCTGAACTATCAGAATCAATCTTAAACGGATTACTAGAACATTTGCATTTAAAATGCCTCCCCTTATAATACCCACTACATAAAGGTACTGTGTGTAAGAATTTATCTCATAAAATGAAACGCTCGCTTAGCATAACAATGCAGAAGGAGGACAATTATTCAAATAATTCAACAACCTTGCAAAATACCCCATTTACATTGGCATTCATAAATATTAGAAATAACAGCAACAGCCTGGAAAAACAATAAAATCCGTTACATCACCGAAGTTTTATGATTTGCACCAGGCCATGGCATACCGTTCCTAGAACAGTTTATGATCCAACCCCGCCTCCTTATCTTAGCGCAGATTTTTCTACTGGAGGCTGTCATAAATTTTGTGGAAACATAATCTACTATGGCGTTTGTTCTTGGTTACGGGTGCTGATATTATATTTTGTAACGAATTTCTTACGTTAGAGTAAGTAGCCTATACAATTCTGCTGATATCTTTACCGAAGACATTTGTTTTAGGAAATATAGTAGTGTTCCAACCTAAGCACATTGAACTGATTGAATGTTGAATTTTTAGGTTCAGATGGTTTCAAAAAGTTTGGGCTTTGATATTTTTATTTCTGTTTGAAAATGCAGTGGTGCAGTGGTGCAGTGGTGCAGTGGTGCAGTGGTGCAGTGGTGCAGTGGTGCAGTGGTGCAGTGGTAGGAGAAAATTTATAAGTAATGCATGTCCAAAGAGATAATCGTGGAGATGAGGGTGACCAGAGTTATTGGAAAATTGTTGTTATATTCTGAATGTACACGTTAAACTGACTGTAAAAATGAAAAATGATTTTAGCGGAAAACAAATATTGTAGAAATTACGAGAAAAATAAAACCATAAACAAATGCAGGTTAAGTTTAGCCATTTTCACTGATTCCACAAACGAACAGAAAGTAAACAATTCATTGGCACCAAAAAGGTATATAATAAATATACTAAACAAATTATAATAAGGCAGATAATAAAACTAAGTTACAATATGTTTATAAATCTTGCAAAAAGTGGATTGGTAAAATATCAACACTAAGACTTATGAAATGAAAAGAACAACGAATTAAATGAAATCAAATCTTGACAAAGTTGTAAAATTTAATATTAAGTAATATTACCTGTGATATCTGTGAGAAAACATATTTTGTTTGTTGCCTGATCAAAATATTATTTAAAGTGGATACCCCCACCTGAAGGTCAGGATTAATAGCTTCTGCTTGGCTGCTGGGACCAAACTTTACCCACCAAGGTTTTTTTTTAACTATTCTCTTAAAATGTTGTTTTGTATAACACAATTGCAATAATTTACTTACAGTCTCTAGTCACAGAACGTTTCAAGTTTGTGAAATTATATAAGTTAATAAGACTTCTTAGTTTTCTAAAAAAAAGGTCTCCAGCTAATGCTATGTTTTTAGTTTCTAAACGAATACAAGTTGGTAGCACTTCTGACTTTTAACAAAATTGGCAACGCTGTTATATCACCTCAGCAAAATGGCTGACATTTGCCTATGTTAAATTGCCTGTCCAAGTTTTGGTTTTGTTGTTGATCTGTACTACTTGCTTTAGATTGTTAAAATTTTTCACATTCATCTGCATTCAATACACAATGTCGCTCAAGATAGTTGTTAGATGTTACCCCACAATAATCACTTTGCACCCTTGTTACACAAATAGATATTTTAATTTTATTCTCACTTACATTTTTTGTAAAATGAATAATTTATTTAAGGTTTTAGGAAATTCTATATAGTAGATTTTATAATAGATTTATAACATAATAATTTTTGTGTAATAACATTTTCTCATTATACTGTGTGTAAAAATAGTCCATCCCCCCCTTTAATTTTTTAGTTTGGTAAAACGAACAAATATCTTTTGGGAAACGATACTATCTTAATCCGAAGTATCATTTGACGTTATTGAAAAGTTTGAGTGTCTCCCAAAAATGGGGAATTCAACTCAAAATTTTTAAATGGGAGGTATGGTCATGTGATATTTCATTTTAAAGGTCTATTTAAGACTAGGAAAATGACATAAAGAAAATAAAAATCGGACCACCCAAAACAAAATGCCGTCCCTAAACGTGTTGAAATAAATAGACATAAAGTTATTAATATCTTGTTATCAAGAGTTTTTAGAAAAAAAATTAAGAGACAAAAAATGTTTATTTTAAAGTGCTTGGCCTAAACAATTGCTTCCAAATCGATTCCGTAAATTTAATTTTTTACAAAATTTTCTAAGATGGAGAAGTAAAAATAAAATTTACGGAATCGATTTTTTTAAATCGAAGAGTTTTTAGAAAAAATTTCAAGAGACAAAAATTTTGAGTTGCCCCCGAAATCCCGTATCGTTAAGTTAGTATCGTTCCCCAAAAGATATATGTTTGTTTTAACAAGCAAAAAACTTTAATTGTGGACGGACGGACTTTTTTTACACATAGTATAAAGAGAATATATTCATAATAACCCATTACATATTATTTTAAGATGGGATTGAGGTTAGTGGTAAGACTGTGAATGCGATCACTGCTACTAAGCACACTCTTCTTTGTATAGGCGATTTCTCTTGAACGATCCTGCTCCCTGAACTTTGTTTGTTTGTGTTATTTTTTTACAAGTAAAGCTAAGCAAGGGAAAACATGTAAAACAAGCATTTAAAATAAAAGTTATTTTTGCTCAAACAGTCTTTATTTACAAAGAACTAGACTGCATTTACTTATTAACTGTTTAGTAGTTCAAGCAGCGTTTGTTGGACCTGTACAGACTATCCCAAAATAAAATAGATAAGTTGCTCTTTTTAAATTAAATAATTAATATTATTTTAATATGCTCTAATAAAGTTATAAAATGATCATAATTTGACTATTAATTCTTTATTTCATTTCGTTATTACAGTAGGATTTATCTTTGAATTTTCTAGAAAAAATATGTTATCGGATATTGATTTGTTTCACACTGTTTTCTAATTTTAATGATGTGGAGGATGTGCACAATTAATTTTCTACATATTTATTTAATCAAAAGACATCAACGTTTTTATTGACTTTTGTCATTAGGATTGTTTATTTTATAATCTTGTTATAACTTATTTTAGCAAATATGTTTGAATTTTGTACTAATTTGCTTTTAATTTTTTAAGTATTTTAATTTATGTATTTAACGTTCCGAATAATATTGAATAGGTATTTCGGCTTTATGGATGGGACTGTCACAAAATGGTTTAATTTATAATTTTATTTTTGTATATTGGTACAAAATAAAGAATCATCTTCCATTTTATTTACTGTACCACATTTTATAAAAGAACCTTAAAGGCATTATTAAAACGCCATAATATGTTACCCCATGTAACAAGCAACAAGGAGTTTTCGAACACAAAAGAATGTATTGAGTAGCAAATGAAAACGTATAACAGTTCTTATATCAGTTGCTTATTCGTAAACTGTGACTAAATCACTGTTACTGTTAACTGCTCTTCCCCTAGTATACTTACTGCGACACTGATCACAGAAAATCACTCTATAGAAAGACGACTTAGTCTCACAAAATATAAATAATTTAAGGTTAAGTTAGGTTAAGGGACGTCTAAATGAAAAACAAATTTCTGTTTTGAGATTTGTATTTTAATAGTTATTATTATTATTTTTAAATCTGTGCTTTACAGAGGTATGCAATAATGTACATCAACGTTTTTTATTTTCACCACTAGTTTCAACTATAAGACAAAATCTAAATTTGGAAAAATAGACGAAAAACTGTGATCACAGTTAGAATATTGACTTGTACCAGTTAGGAATATAATATATAGAGATTAGAAGGGGCAAGGTAGGCAGCATACTTTACTTTATGTCTTACTGTGTTATTTATAAAGATTCAGTCTAGGTAAAAACAAACCAAGCTTGGTATAATTACTCCTAGATAGTACTGACGTTTTTGCTTTTTACTTGTACATGAAATAAAGAGGTGTTAATTTATCAGGTTTTTAGGCAATCCCTATCCCAGTGTATAGTGTAGTGTCTTCCTGAACATTTGGTTTTTCATATATGTAGTACTGGGAAGGAGGGCTGAAGTAAATCTAAAGTTATAGTTACCTGGTCTACTCCAAGGGGTTTTTTTTTTGCAAACTTTTACTACAGTTTTATGAGTTTATATATTACTAGCTGACCTGTACGGCGTTGCCCGTGGTTGTTAGTATTTTCAGTCTTTTTGACCTAATTGTTTTCTTTTTAAGTATTCGTTGAATACCCGTGCGTATCCTACTGTGGTCATGAAAAAAAGGCTACGCTATTTAAGAAAGCTTTATAGTTTTTACTAATTTTGACTTTCACTTAATTTCATTGACAATGGTGCGAGCACCTACAGCCTAAAAGGAAGCTACGTACCAAATTTCATTCCAATTCGTTCTTATAGGGATTTTTAGTAACTTTGACCCCCTCCCCCCGCAACGCTCTAAAATTTCAAATTTCTTTTAACCCTTTCTTAGCGAGGGTTTAAATTAGCTGGGGGTCGTAGAAAAGATATTTGAATCACTTTGTAACATCCGCGTTAATTTAGGATGTAACAAACTGGTTTAAATAGAGTTTGTAATTTTAAATGTATAGGCCTAATTAGTATAAGATATTGTTTAGTATTTAAATATACAATTATATATCAAATAAAGCTACGAATGTGATATTTTAATGGCATTTAGTTTAATTCAGATTGTTTGTTTAGTTTTCAATATAATATGTTTAAACTCGTGTATGTTTATGGTTATGCATGGCGTCAAATAATTTGTTTGTTATTATTATTATTGATAGCGAAAATATGTTTTGAAAAGTATTAAAAAATTCATAGTTATGATATACTTTATATAAACAATATTTTAAGCAGCATATCTCTAAGTAGGCCTATATAGATATTTAAAAACCAATGTTTGAGTTGAATTGTAATTCTGTAAGCATTTTCGTTGATTTTTCCTTGTGTTTCTTTATAGTTTTTCAATCTAACCTTAAAAAGCTGTTAGTTTTGAAGAGTATTAAAGTGATTATACATTTGCTAAGTAATTTTGCTGTGGTAATGATTGTAAACAAACATAACATTGTTGCTAAGCTTTTTATACGAACAGCTGTTTTTGTAAGCTATGGTTTTGAGTTCATACAGTAAAGGCTGTTGAGTTTCTTCCAAATTTGAAACTGTTTCGGGAAACTTTTCAAATTTTTCTTTACGTATAAACCTTCTACGAACTACTGCCAACATTTTAAGACCAAAATTAGCAAAATCGGTCCAACCGTTCTCGAGTTTTAGCGAGACTAACGAACAGCAATTCATTTATATATATATACTAGCTGACCCGTACGGCGTTGCCCGTGGTTGTTGGTATTTTCAGTCTTTTTGACGTAATTGTAATTATTTTTAAGTGTTCGTTGAATACCTGTGCGTATCCTACTGTGGTCATGAAACAAAGTCTACGCTATTTAGGAAAGCACTGAAAATTGTATTCCTGTAAACTACTATCTAACATGAAAAAGCTTTAAATATATCGTTTTAATTTATGGTTTTTACTAAGTTTGACTTTCACTTAATGTCATAGACAATGTTGCGAGCACCTACGGCCTTAGAGGAAGCTACGTACTAAATTTCATTCCAATGCGTTCTTATAGGGATTTTTAGTAACTTTGACCCCTTCCCCAAACCAACCAAAAATTTCGAATTTCTTTTAAACCTTTCTTAGCGAGGGTTTAAATTAGCTGGGGGTCGTAGAAAAGATATTTGAATCACTTTGTAACATCCGCGGTTATTTAGGATGTAACAAACTGGTTCAAATAGAGTTTGTAATTTTAAATGTATAGGCCTAATTAGTATAAGATATATATTGTTTAGTATTTAAATATACAATATACAGTATATATCAAAATAAAGCTACGAATGTGATATTTTAATGGCATTTAGTTTAATTCAGATGGTTTGTTTAGTTTCAATAAAATATGTTTAAACTCGTGTATGTTTATGGTTATGCATGGTGTCAAATAATTTGTTTGTTATTATTATTATTGATAGCGAAAATATGTTTTGAAAAGTATTAAAAACTTCATAGTTATGATTTTATAGTTTAAGCAGCATACCTCTAAGTAGGCCTATATAGATATTTAATAACCAATGTTTGAGTTGAATTATAATTCTGTAAGCATTTTTATTTGTGTTTGTTTATAGTTTTTCAATATAACCTTAAAAAGCTGTTGGTTTTGAAAAGTAGTAAAGTGATTATAAATTTGCTAAGTAATGTTGCTATGGTAATACATGTAAACAAACATAAGCTTTTTATACGAACAGCTGTTTTTTGTGAGCTATGGTTTTGAGTTCATACAATAAATGCTGTTCAGTTTCTTCCAAATTTGAAACTTTTTCGGGAAACTTTTCAAACTTTTCTTTACGTATAAACCTTCTATGAACTACTACAAACATTTTAAGACCAAAAATAGACAAATCGGTCCAGCCGTTCTCGAGTTTTAGCGAGACTAACGAACAGCAATTCATTTTTATATATATAGATATATATATATATATATATATTGCAACGACGCACGAGTTGCACGACGCTGGGGGAGGAAGTTTGTTTTCCTTTTGTCCCCACGTTGCGACGTCAACCCTGCAACGACAGACCTTCTTTATGACGTTCGGGAGCCACCTCTGCAATGTAGCCCCGACGCTATTGTCTGTCTGTAGGATTTCCCTACTTTGTTACAGAATAAAGAGATTATATCACCTACTGGAAGTTTAAGGCAACTTAATTTTAATAGCCTAGGTGATATAACTCTGGTTAAGATAACTATGCCTATAGTCACCTTAAATAAAATTATTTTATTAAATTCCTTCCAGTTATTCAAGTTACTATTAACTTTAAATTTGCTCAGCTCAGTAATTAATATTATATTTATTTGACAATCTCCGAGGAGTGAGAACAGTGGAACTTTACCTAGAATAATTAAATTATTTGTGCTTTGTGAAATTTCGTTGGAAATGCCAACTTTGCGTTTCCGCCCTTCAATATTGATCATACACTGAAAACAACTTATCATATATGATACTCAGATAATAGGAATTTCTTGAACAAGGTAAATTAATTATATTAATTAAAATCAAAAGAAAATTTATTCAATAAAAAACTCAAAATACTCTGTGGTTCTTTCCACTACAAAAACATAAATTTTAAACTAAATTTACTATTTACATAAATTTTAACTCTTTTAGGTAGAACCATTTATTATTCCTTTATACTTAATTATTCCTTCCTTTTTAATATTTATTATTTAATTATTTAATTATGAAAATGATTTTATATATTTAACTTACAAGATTAATAATTTTATATTTTGAAAAACCTAATTTTTTATCTCAACCCAGTATCAATAATTATTTAAATTTAACTCAGGCAATATTTTAATAAGGGATATCGTAACTTTTCTGACAGACCTTTTATTACTGCGACCCTGGACTCTGAACACCTTTCCCAAGAATGTTGATTGAAATCCAGCTTCCCTGAAGTCCGGTTATCTTTGGTGCGGTTGAACGTCTCTCGTGGTCTCAGCTTTTGCCTGGTTTGACTTTCCCTGATGTCTTCTAACGTTTTCCCTGATGTGGTTTAACGCCTTCCCTGATTTGGTTTAACGCCTTCCCTGATTTGGTTTCCGCTTCTTATTCCAGTAGTCCTTCAAAGTCCATGTGTGGTTCCAGTTATTGTCATTACATCAGTCCTGTGATTCTTGTAGACTACGTCATTTATAGATTTTTTGACGCGCCCGCTATATAATTAACTATAGCGTAATTCACTCAAACTGTCCAATCGTTTTTTCACTGTCTGTAATACTAACTGATTTTACACTGTCTTTGTTCATTTAACTCGTATTTACGTTTGATAAAATTTTAATGAAAACTGTTACTTGAAATATTATATCGCATAATATTATAATTAATTAAAATGTTCACTGTTTGATTGACACATGTCTTACTGCTGTCTTTATAAAACACTGCTTCTAAGTACGTTACTATAACATCGCAGATCCGTCTAACAACGTCGATCTAAAGAAAAACTCAAAGAGTGAGAGAGCGATTCCAGCTTCCAGATGAGCGATAGATATATCTGAGATAGGTCGTTAGATAGGTAGCTAGCTCCGCGGCTCCCGCTGTACTCCACTTATATAGCCTCCTTTGCCGCCTTCCGAGTACCAACTGCCTTTCTTATTTTTCTATTCCTTGTTCGATATCTTGCCATGCAACTTGCATTGATTTCTTTAAGTTTTAGGTTGGTACTACCCCCACTAACTTCTTCGTTAGGCCTTGCCATCAGCTAATCTAGATCTCCCCTCCTAACATTTTCTCCTATTGTCTTACGTATTTTCCTCGTAGTTTTCCTTTAACTGCTTTTATGAACTTGCGGTTTTCGTAATCGTATTCCTGATACATTTTCCTTTCTTCTCAAACTTGAGTGATGGTCGTACTACGTTTGGTTCGCTTATGGCGCTGCCTCGCGTATTCCGCGGTTTTTCCTCACGAAAACTTTTCTGGTTTTGAAGGAAAATTTTTTTTCTTTTTTCTTCTATGTTGGTTATTATTTTATGATATATTAGCCAAAATTTCCATTCTGTCCGAAGATTTTTCTTCTGTTTTTGGGACTTGCAAAATTTGCCAAATTTAACATTTACTTTTGAATTTGAATTTTAACTTTAAAATTGATACTTTCGATTGAGATTTACAATTTTATACCCTTACTACCTTCTTAACACTAGGTTATTATTTTTACCACCTTTTTCATTCTATTTTTAGCAAAATATAGGTATGAATTTTCTCACCTATTATTTTAATTAATTTACAATTTATAAACTTTTTATCTTATAAAACTTTTACTTCTTTACAACTTGTTTACTTTTTCATTTTCCCTTTTTCATTTTTCATGGTGCTTTTTCACCTTCAAACTTTAACAATTATCTCTAACTTTTAAAATACCAAAAATTCCTTAATTTGTTATTTAACATTTTTTATTCAATTTTTCTTACGCTTTCCAAAAATATCTTTTTCATTTAATTTTGATGAAATTTGAGAATTTCCTATAACTTTAACTCTTTATAACTTTAACATTTTTTATTTTACAAAATTGTGACTTCCATGAACAATGTTTCCACCTCCCGTGTTTCACATTTACCCATAAAATTCATCAATTTTATACTTTTATTTAACACCTTATTCCTGTATAAAAATAACTAATTTTTCTAAGTCTTTCAGGCAACTCGAAACAAGTTCCTGGACAAAAGTCCATCTCTGTTGACACAGTACAGTTGGCCGGGACTTGTCGTATTCTAATCTAGTTAAGTATAGGGTGTACCTCAACTCCTGCTATGAAATCTTGATTTTTGCAGTTTTACAACAAAACTCAATTTTTCACGCATTGCATAAGGTTTATCCGTTGCAAACTCCCGCTCTTAAAGATGAGTTATTCTCACAGAAAGAATAAGGAATCAAAACTCTTTTTTCCTTACCCTCTTATCTTTTTTGGTTCTACCTGTACATAGTTTACTTACTCTAACATACCATAAATTCATTTTAATTACATTTATCTCGAAGTCTTCCTGAAATTTTACATATTTTTATATACACATCAATTTTCATATTTCACATACATTTCAATATTTCTAACTTACTTCATTTGGAAGTATCGATTTCCTGTAAACTTATATACATTTTATTACAATTACCATTTTTTATTACCCTTGGTTTCTCGCTTTGAGAGTTCGTCCACTGAAAACATACATTTTATAATAACATCTTCTCCTTTTTTGGAGTACTCGTCCACTGAAATACATTAATCACACTTTTTGTTTTATATTGTCAATTTTTGTCTTTTGGGGACTTAAAACACTTGCCTGGTTACCCTATATTTACAATTATATCAAAATATACTGGGTTGACTAACCTAACATATACTACTAACTTTGATCATCATTATTTCTCGCGTATTATTTTACTTTAACAATTTTATTTTATTTTTACCTTCATTAGCCTACGAATATTCCTTTTATCTCTCCATTGCTTTCTTCCTTACTTCTTTGGCTGGTCAGACCAAACTTTATTTACCCTTTTACTTTTTCAATTTCTCTTACTATTTCTTCAGTACATCCACTTACTTTCCAATTTCCTCCACCTTTACTTGGTTTTTTAGAAAATTTTAATAACTTATTGCCTACTCTTTTTTCAGCTCATCCGCAAAATTGTTGCCTCCTAACATACAACACTCCTCTACCTTCGTTTTTCACGTTTGCTTCTTGCAAACAACGCGTAAGCCCCTAAACTCGCTTACTCCGAATAGCAACCACCTTTCTTTTGTCTTAAGATGTCCTTAGACGTTTTAACTGTTGCTTCTTTACTAACAACATCGTTCATAAATTTGTTTCAGTGCCCATTCCTTTCAGGTCACTCTGTATCTCACTCTACATCTGTCATTTACAAAATACACTTACATTGTTTATTTTCGTCACAGCTGATAACCGACCTTGGTTGCATTACCTCCATTCATTGCCGTAGGCCTAAGTACAACGACCCTTCGACTCAATCAGCTGTGTTTAATTTCAGCCAATTTGCTTCCCCATTCCATTTCCGTCCTTTCACTGCTACACTTTATCAATGAACTTTGTATTAGGCCTATGCCTTTCTCATAGCCTCGTTTATCGTTCTAATAAATTCAATGCACTACTGTACTCTGTATATTTACAAGTTAAACTATTCCTAAACTACTATTTACATCTGACAATGATTTCTATCTACAACTCTTTCTATTATTGTATATACGGCCTTAGGTCGCGTACATCATACTTCCCTTTTATTCTTCCTGTCCGTATGTCTGCAAGTACATATGTTTTTCTTCCCCTCCTTTCAACAATTCTATATGGACCTACATATAACCTATTTTGCTCTTTCGCAGATATCGCAGCGTTTTATGACTTCCAAAATCTTTGCTAGCATGTTTTTTATATACCATTTTCTTTTTATCATATTTACAATTTTGTTTCGGCCTATATGCCCATATGTCTCATGTATACCCTGCACAAATCTTTCTATTAGTTCCTCTGGTACTATTATTCTTGTTTTATTGTTTATTGTGGAACATAACACATTGTCTCTTATTATAAAATTTGGATAATTTTCCATATTATTTATTTTCTCACGGCATTCTAAATTTCTAATTTGGTAGTCCCTAAAATTTACAAATAACTCTCTTAAATTTGGCTTTATCCTTATTTCTTGTATTTTTAATTTGCATTTATCTTCCACTCCCGTACAGTTCCCATACATCCTACTTGCCACATCGCATGGTACATTTTCCTTTCCTGTACAGTGTTGCACATTTGGGTTATACTCTTGTATACCGAGTATCCATCTTCTCATTCTGCTGTTTTGGAACTTACATGATGTTAGGAATTTCAGTGCCATATTATCGGTAATTATATTTAGCGGAGCTCCTATTACTAACGGACGAACTTCTGCAAGCCATACACAATCGCCAACAACTCCAACTCGCAGATTGTATAATGTTTCTCGTACGGTTTTAACGTTCGGCTTACAAAACCTATTATTTGTTTTGCACCATTCCTGTCTAGCTGATATAATTGACAAGCTATAGCACCTGTGCTTGCGTCTGTCTGCAGATAGGTTTCCCTTCCTTCTTCCGGATGTGCTATAACCACCGCTTCTATAAACAACCTCTTAACATCTTGAAACGCTTTTTTCATTTCGTCGTCCCATATCCATTTTTGTCCCTTTCTTAATAACTTATACAGTGGTCTTGTTGCTCCTGCATATTTTTCTGTGAATCTCGAATAATAATTAACAAACCCCAGAAAAGATTGTAGCTGTTTTACCGTACGTGGTTCTGGAAAATCTCTTATGGTTGTTAATTTTTCCGGATCAGTGCTAACTCCTTCTGGTGTGAATATAAAACCCAAAAACTTTACTACTTCCTGACAGAAAACTGTCTTCTTAGGATTTATGGTTAAACCTCCTTCCTTGAATTTCTGAAATATTTGTTCTAGATGCTGTATATGTTCTTCGAACGTCTCAGACAAACATAGCAAATCGTCGACATAATTTAACGTAAACTCTTCTATTTCCTTACCTAACGTAATATCTACAGTTCTTATCAAGGCAGATAAAGAGTTCTGAAGGCCGTACGGTACCACTTTGAAATTATAAACTTTGTTATCAAACAAAAATCCTGTGTATTTTCTTGATTCTGGTTTGAGCGGTATTTGCCAGAAACTCGAAGTTAAATCAATTTTACTTATGTATTTTTTCCGCCGTCCTTTCCTTAAGATATCATCTATAGGCGGTGCACTTTCAAAATCTGGAGTTATAATTTTGTTTAGTTTCCTGGCATCCATACACAATCGTATCGATCCGTCCGGCTTCACAACAGTCACCATTGGGTTTATATAAGGTGTCCTAGATCGCTCTATAATATTGTTTTCCAGCATCTGGTCCAGTTCCTCCCTAACTTTTTTTCTATAATTCATTGGGATGGGGTAGTTTCTATTTACAAAAGTTTCAGTTTTTTCCAACTTTAATTCATGTTCATATAATTTTGATAAGCCAGGCCGTTCTGAAAATATCGACTTATATTTCTCAATTAACTCTTGTAAAATCCCCTCTTCCCTTGTATTCAGTATCGTAGCATGACATTTTGAATCGCCTAGTTTAATTTGTTTACATCCTATCAGCTGTGTTTGCGTAGTCGCTCGACATCGGCCTTGGTACGGTCTCGTATTACTTTCCCTTTCCATTTTTGCTAGACACTCTGTCTCCGAGATTAGGCCTACACTTGCTTTTATCTTCGTATGCTTTCTAACAAACGCACCCTCTTTACCGTTAGTATTTCTTATAGAATCCGAATTGCTTTTAAAACGAGTCTTAGTTGACTTGTTCCTTCGGCCTAAATCGCTATGGTTTTTACGCATCTCATTATAATCAGTGTTTAAATGATTTGCATAATTTTTGAACATTTGTTTGATACTATTTTTAACTGGATTATTTCGCGTGGTGTAACAGTGCTTTAGTGAAGTTTTTGTTTGGACTATGCCTTGACTACAACTTATTTTTGGATTACGGTTAACAACGTTATAATTATTCCCCCTTATATCAAATTTTATTTTATTTTTATTCATACGCGCTTCTTCATCCCTGGTTTCCTTTGTGAACCCTTTGGCGATGAACCCCTTTCTTTCCTTTTCCCTTAATCTCCATTGAAGTGAATTTCTCTCATTCTTCAACCCTTCTACGCCTCCTAACGTTTTAACCCTACATCCTGTTGTTTTCCCGTCTTGCTGCGCCATTTTACTTCCTGCTTTTGTTTCTCCCGCTACTTGATTTAATCCGTTTAAGCTAATTAACCCCTTCGCGTTCTCTACACTTTTGGTTACGTTAATTGCTTGTTTATTATTGATAAGGTTCCCTTTACTTTTATCATTTAATTTAATTGATTTTTTAATCTGCTTATTTATTTGATTTTCACACCTTAACTTTAAACACTTCCCTTTAATTTGACTTATTGCCGTTTGTTTATTTATAAATGGTAACTCATATATTATTCCTTCGTATGACCACCTTATAAATCTTTTCTCCATATTTATTTTCGCCTGCATTTCATACAATGCATCACACCCTATAAGTATTCTGGATTTTAACCCTTTCACTATTAATAATTTTAAATCCATTTCTTTATTTTGAACTTTATATTTTAACATAATTTGGCGGTGTACTTTTTGAACTTTACCTTTAAGTGCTCCAATTATTTCTACGTTTGCTACTGGAAGTTCCATTATTGGTATTCCTTCCGCTTTCAGCTGCTCGTAATAATCCTGTTGCATAACTGTTATTTCAGATCCCGTGTCTATTTCCATAATAGCCTGTAAATGACCAATTTCCACTAATATCGCCGGGATTTCCTCTATTGGTTTATCTTTAATAATTTCCTCCCCTTCATTATCTAACAAATCCTCGCGAATATTATAGTGTATATTACTTAAGGGTTTCTGTACACATACTGCCGTTTCATTTTTAATTACCGTGTTTTCCGGTTTTTTAATAAACTCCCTCTTAATTATTTTTTCGCCCCTTCTATTTGCCTTATTTATTTGATTTTTAGTTATATCATCAGCCCTAAAACTCCGAAGCCTATTTTTCAGAACCTCCTTTCCTAGTTTCCCTGTTTCGGCTTTGAATTAGGATTTTGATTTGATGGACCGGGTCTTGGGTTATTAGGGTGTACGGTATTTCTTGGGTTTTGCGAATAGGATTGCGGGTTAGGTTTCGGATAGGGTTGGGGGTTTTGCCTGTTATTATTATTATTATTCGGCGTTCCTGTAGGCCTATTTCCCCTACGCGCTTCCTCCATCATATCTATATTATTTAGAAATTGTATGGCTTCTCTAACCGTCTCGCTATGCTTTCCCATTGCCGCTAACCTAATCTGGTCATTAAAATGCTGGAATATAGTAAACACTAAATATCCCTCCGGAATCGGTGGATCTAAATCTCTAGCCTTGTTTACTAATTTACAAAAATAATCTGCTCGCGTAAGATTACTATTATCATTATACCTACCATATTCTATTTTATTTCTTATTAATTTTTGCTTCTGTAACGACCAATAATTTTTTAAAAAACATTCTTTAAACCCTGTGTACCCTATATTTTCTGTTTGCATAACTTGCCACCATTCTAATGCACTACCCCTTAATTGTCGCACGGCAAACTTTAACTTTTCTTGATCGCTAAAAAATGGATTAGTTTCCTCGATCAAATTTTCTACCTCCCTTATAAATTGCTGAGGGCGTTCGTGTGGATTTCCCCAAAATTCTATTTTTTTACACTCCCCCTCATATCTCGGCATTACCAGGCTCCTAACCATACCTGGCTGTCCCCCTAATTCTAACACTTTTTGTTCTACCTTAGTTACCCTATTTGTAATTAATTTAAAATTTTCATCAGTTTTCTTTTTAATTACCCCGGTAGATTCTTCTAACAATTG
>JAGFPH010000373.1:39017-50489 GCA_018207615.1 Philaenus spumarius
TGGCGCGTCGAAGCTCGATTGCAGGAATTCATAAATTTTCAGGGATACGGGTATTATGTAAGTATCAGCTATGTGTTTTAAGTGTTTGTTTAATAAAATTTATTTTTCAAATGTTTTAAAGGTTTTTCTTTCCGTTGTTATAGGCGCACGACATTAATAGGGTACCCCCTGCAAGTATTATAGAAACTCTCTTTAAAGAAGCAAAGAGAGAACTAGTCGCTATTATAAATGATGTTGATACAACTACAGGCAACAGGTGCGTAATGACAAGGAGGCTACTAAGTATGGCTGTATGGAGGAAATTGAGACACGACCTGGGGCAAGTAGTGGCTGTTCGTGCAAAATTAACTTGATTGTTAATGTTTCTTTTAAAATTGATTTCATAGTTACAACCGTCGGTCGTCTACTTTTACTTGATTGCTAATGTTTTCTTCTGTTTTCACAGACGGGTTGCAACAGATGGCCGACTGTTCAGTACTTTAACATCCCCGTCGGTGATGCATCTACCTCGGGTACACGCGATGACTCTGCAGCTTCTACCTCAGTTCCTGCAGCTGCTTCTGCCACCTCACCGTCTGTCTACACAGGCTATAATGCTTATCAAACTTCCAACCACAGTTATTATACATCACGGTTTACTACTGTAAATTCAACTATTACTCCTGCTTCTACCTCCGCTGTTTCTGCAGCTTCTGCCTCCAATGATTCTACATCATGGCTTACCACTCGAAATTCAACTGTTACTCCTGCTTCTACCTCCGATGTTTCTGCAGCTTCTACCTCCAATGATTCTACATCCATTGCTCCTACCTCCGACGATAAGTCTGCAAGCGTTCACTCTTCGTGCCCTGTGTGCCTAATTAACAAAAAACACGTCGCTGTTGTCCCATGTGGGCACGTATTCTGCAACGACTGCGTTACTCAGGTTAACAAATGTCCATTGTGTAGAAAATGTATAGTTGATTATTTAAAAGTTTTTCTTTAATTCCATGTATAAAAAGACAATAATAAAATTATATTCTAGCCAATACAGTGTCATCTAATCTTTATATTCTAGCCAATACAGTGTCATCTAATCTAGGTTAGGAAAATAGCGTTCCCGCCACCACTCCACGCCCACCTCCACCCCCCACACCCACCCACACCCCCACGCCCACTCCACACTCACCCAAGGTCCACCCCCACACTCACCCAAGGGTTTAGAGTCGCGTGATTGGCCCCCCACCCCTCTTGGACTCAGGTGGCATACACTCTACTGACGTAGTCTCACAAAATATAAATAATTTAATTTTAAGTTTGATTAAGGGAAGTCTAAATGGAAAACAAATTTCGTTTTTGAGATTTGTATTTTAATAGTTATTATTTTATTTTTTTTTATCTGCTTTTTACAGAGGTATATAATAATGTACATCAACATTTTTATCTTCACCAGTAGTTTCAACTATAAGACAAAATCTAACGTTTGGGAAAATACACGAAAAACTCAGTTAGAATATTGACTTGTTGCAGTATATGGAATAAAATATAGAGATGAGAAGGGGCAAGGTAGCATACTTTACTTTATACAGATTCAGTCTAGGTAAAAACAAACCAAGCTTGGTATAATTACTCCCAGATAGTGCTGACGTTTTTGCTTTTTACTTGTACATGAAATAAAGAGTTGTTAATTTATCAGGTTTTTATGGCAATCCCTAGACCAGAGTACAGTGTAGTGTCTTCCTGGCCATTTGGTTTTTCATATCTGTAGTAGTGGGAAGGAGGGCGGAAGTAAAGTTAAATTTATAGTTAACTAGTCTACTCCAATGGTTTTTATTTATATATTATTTTTTTTGTAAACTTTTACTACAGTTTTATGAGTTTATATATTATATAAATATAAGTATTAAAAAACTAATAGACTACTTAAATAATTTTTACGTTTACCCAAAACGTAAGATGTTTTGTTACCTACTCCACAGTTTTCTCCAAAACCGAAAAAATATTCTGTTATTTTTTTACAGTAATTACTTGGGCCAAAGATTTAGTTCCTTACAAAAAGATTGCGTCCCAAACGCTGTACATTAAAAGTAAAGATGTTTGGTATTATTGGAAAATTAATGATACATTTATTTTGTTTTGTAATTAAATAAATCAGTGTAAGAAACAAGAAAACTCTAAGCCTATACTGTCTTAAAAAAAAAAGAATTATGATTCTAGTTAAAGTGGTTTTAAAAATATTTGTGTTAATGTTAACAGTATGGTAAAATGGCATTCAGTAAGTGTTACCATCTTCTAACTTTCAATATTTTCCAAAAACTACACATTTTCAGCGCAGGTTTTCTTGCGCAGTTTCTATTCCCCTACATTTTCGCTTATAGGCACCATTTTTGTTCAGCGATCAAACATTACTTTTACTAATTCTTCTCAATAGGTGTTTAAAAATAAACTTTTTATTGAATTAAAAAATATTTCATATCTTTTATTTTTTTGAAAAAATACTTATCCCCCCCCCCTTCTTCCCATTTAGCCCTTGTACACTCTAAGCTACAATACGGCATTCATTGCTGCGGTGATGGGTTTAGACACTTAACTAATAAATTAAGAACAACACAAAATAAACTTGTCAGAATAATACTGTTTAAACAGAAGGTTGATTTCTCATTTCTTTTGTATACTAAATTAATTATTTTACTCCATTTATTTGTATATTATGTACTTAGACAATTTTGTAAAAGATGTGAAAACGGCGAGACCGACCAAATCTACGATCACAAATATGGCCCCAGAAGTTTAAATAATAATTTATTTAGACGTTCAAAATTTAAAAAAACTTTTTCCAAAGAACTTTTGTATTTCTAGGTCTTCTAGGTCCTAAATATTTTAATGAAATGTCAAGAGATATACAGTCCTGTAAAACAATATATAAATTTCATTACTTACAAAAACGTTTAGACAAAATTAGAATTAAATACAAAACAGTTAAAATATAATTATGTAATTGCAAAAAGGTATGGGTCAATATGGAAGATTGTATGGAAGTGTGAATATTTGTGTAGAGGTTCTTATCATATTTTTTGTTGTTTTAATAACTACTATTTTCTGTAGTTCTGAATGAGATAATATGGTTGTGCTTACTTTGTTCTGGCTTGACAATTTGAGTTGATTTTTCTTGGATGTGTGAATGACAAATTAGAAGTGAATGTGTTTATGTATGTTTGGTTGAGTAATATGTTCATGTAAGTTAGATTAACACTTTTATAATAATTGCATTAATTTTGTTTATTCTTGGTTATGTGTATGCATTTTGCTCTTTTATTGTTGTATCTATATAAACAAATGTTACGTAATTTTGGTTTGTTTAAATTTAAGTAGGCCCTATTATGATGTAAACGTTAAGGTATTCTTGTAAGTGATCTGTCAAGTATTTTTTATTTATTTAAATTTAAGTAGTATGATATAAATATTAACATAGGTAGTAGTACGTGCAAGCTGCGGTAGGCCTGTCCATGCTACAATGTAAATTATTTTAAGTTCCAGCCATCGCTACTGAATATGATGACTGAAGTAATTTCGAGAAAGTGTATAAATGTTCAAAAAATTAAAACAAATTGAATAAACGATTTTTCATTTAATCTATATATTAAAAGAATTTATGAAAACTTGTGGCAGTCAGTGCGGCCATTCTATCCGGCCGATTTCCTTATTTTGTTTTTGTTTTTAAATTGCAGGTAATCATTCACAGATATGTCATCAAGCATTACAAATCATGTATCTTTTGCCTTACAAACGTTATAATCAAATGCAAATTTCTGCTGTGTATTGCTTATGGGGGGTTTTTTTTTGGTTCTTTGTCCACTTTGCGTTCGTATACCGTCCATCCGATTGCTTTGAAATTTTGCATAGTAACACAGGTTAACCCTGGGCAGGGTTTAGGCCATTTACCGAAGTCCTAGGACATTAGGGCTACGCCCCAGTGGCCCTCAAAGTTTCAATGTTAATCTTATGGAAGAAAGATTTCTATTGATTTTATCAGGGGCACAAAAACAGCTGTTCGTATAAAAAACTTAGCAACACATCATGTTTGTTTACTTTCATTACCATAGCAACATTACTTAGAAAATTTGAAGAGTATTACCTTTTTGAGGTTACATTGACAAACTAAAAACAAACACAAACAAAAATCAACGAAAAATGCTAACTATATTTTAATTAAATTCAAACATTGGTTGTTACAAACCTATTATAAATAAAACAGTTAATTTGGATCAAAAACTGAACATAATCATTCACAGATATCTCAAGTCTTATATATTATCATCCGTTCAGCCGCTATTCACCCGAGCTCCGGTATACAATCCTTCAAATTTCCCATGTTAATCTTATGGAGATAATGTTTAATGAGTTTGAGTCAGCTGCCAAATAAAACAGCTGATTTATGCTCGGTCACCTATGTACAAACGAGCCAAAGATTAACGAGATTCTTTATCGAATTTTCCACCTGCGAGCGAAGCGAAGCAGCCATCTGAGGCCGAAGGCCGAGCCGGGGTTGGGACGCGGAGCGTCCAGGGGCAGAGCCCCTAGTTTATTTAAGAAAATAATCTTAAATACTATGAAAACTACTACAACTAAACAAACATTTGAGAGGAAATTAACAATTTTATGTTGTTCAAATAAAAATATGCTCTATCTTATATATAGCCTGAGGAATGTGGCACAAACTAAGCATTACATTATATATAGGAGGCCAATTCCCTTTAAGGAGATAACTGTTTGTTTCAAACTGTGTAACACTTCACTCTAAAATAATAAGTAATTATTGTGATTATAATATAGTTACGAATAAGGAAGCTAATTAAAAGTACTTTAATCAATTGTATTTTTAACATATAGTGGTTGCCTTCCAAATTTTATTTCCCATTTAGGCTTACATACATGATCAATACGCCAGTAAGCACAAAAACCACGATTGTTTGGGGATGGTAGGCTACTAAACCAATTATATAATAACCATGGGTCTCCGGAGTGGGGGGGGGGGGGTTGTGGAACACAGAAGAACCACACTTACATTTATTATATATATTGCTCTTTTATTTTGTTTTAAAAGTGCGGAAATTGAAGGAAAATAGTAGTTAAAACTACTATGTAGATTTTAATTTTACTACATGAAAAGTTTTAATACTTTAAAACATAACCTAAAAAATAAATCGCCATTTTCATAATCAAATATTATTGATGCCATGGAGATAAGCTAAAAGCAATCTATGAATTACATATTACGAGAGGGCTTTCAAAATGGCCGCAAGACAAGAATGAAACACTACACAATGCAACTAATTCCCATTAAAGTCTCCTAAACATCTTTTCATTGCCCGTACTCGAGTCTTACAAAAATACACGTATTATCCATCCGTGTACGCGCCTATTTATATGTTTTATACTTCAATCACATTATAACACCTTAAGAGTGGTATTATTAAAACGCATCAATATATTTACGCAGGTAAATTTACTGCGCTTTAACCATATATTATTTTATACGTTCAATAAACCTTGGCGCGAACGAACAATGTTATTTATGGCATAAGTTATCTACCACGGGTCTGTATTAGGAGAAGAATAAAGACCAAGAGGTGATTGATAAACCAACATCAGTTTGCATGACTGTAATTCTATAAACTGTAGAATGTACTACAGTGAAAATAGTATCGGGGTCGTTTAGTGTAGGTTAGATCAGTTGTACATTATTACATCAGTTGAAAATTACCCCAATGATTTCGGGGTAGTTCAATTCCGTTGCGTTGTTTTCAGCCATTGTTTTTATTTTAAATTTACCTAGTTTAATTTATTGACACCCCGTAATATTCACCATCATCATAAATGACTGTTTTTACTTTATGTCAGGTTAAATACATCATTCTAGATAAAGTTGTAAACAATACAGAATCGATGTCAGTCCCGCCCTATTAATGCCCCGACGGGACTGGGTGAGGTTGTAGTAACCTGAGCTTATGTGATTTAATTATTTTAGATATCAAGTTTGCTGTTAATAATTCAAGTACGTTACCAAAATTACATAATAAAGTTTACATGTAACGATATTTTCAGTAAAGGTTTTAACTTTAGTGATGATCAGAAACGTTAATTACGACAAGTTGTTGCCTTTACTTTGATGTAATATTCCGTTAATTAGCATACAAAAAAAATCGGTAGTAAAGGGTGTGCCTATAATTTTATATTTTTGAAGTGAAACTTCTTTAGGCATGGTAGTGCAAATTGACCTGTAACAGACGGAAAGTGAAACGCGTCCAATTCTCCGACTTTAACCAGTATGGCAGTTGAAAGGAAAGAGTAGAAGAACCGTTTCTACTCCCTCTATCAAATGCGCCATACGCACTCTACACGCACGCGCAGTGAAGAGTATAACTACTTCCCCGTCTCCAACTTCATGGAAAGAGTAGAAGAGCCGTTTCTACTCCCTCTGTCAAATGCGCCATACGCACTCTACAAGCATGCGCAGTGAAGAGTATATACTGACGATTTTTGTATATATCAGTAGCAGCATATAGAGTACAGGTAAATCAATAGCGTTCCTGAGTACGAACTATGCATCCTGCGTTGGAAGTTCAATCTGTAGCTGGCTGGACTAACGCCTTTAGCTTCTTGACCAATCTGCTTCCCTAAAATATTCGGATAAAATAATTGCGCGAAAAGAGCTCACTAACAATACAAACGAAAATTTAAGTTTATATATCTGGAAGATGTAATATTCGAGAACATATTTATCGCCATACTGAAATATAAATATGTTTATTTTGTTGCAATATTGCAGTTTTAAGAATATATTTTGAGTAAAGCGAACATAAGGCTATGAAAACACCACAAACTTGCTGGAAAACTTATAGGCGAGCAATTTTGAAGTAGTTTTAGGAAGTTTTCTAACTCCCTGAGAACGAAATGCATTATTAAATTTATAAATGAGGTCAAAGAAAAAATTATTAAAATTAATACTTAAATAAAGTAACAAAGATGCAATTATATATTTGTCCACTTTTATGAGTATTAAATATACTATACTGTAGTTTATCTATGCGAATGAGTATTTATTTAATGTACACATTTTCTTTGATTTTGTAATTTTGTAACGATTATGTTAAGGAATTATCGTTACAAAATATAACAAAATCAAAGAAAATGTGTACAACAAATAAATACTCATTCGTATTGAATGTTACAATAAATTACAACCTTTGTTTGTTTTTTAATGTTTGATGATATTCGACCTTTGGTTTGTTTTTTGTTGGTGAATTTCAACATTGAATTTGTTTTATGTTTAGTTTGTCATTGTTTTGTTTTGCTCACCACAGTCAGCTCTATTAATATTTGATTTTGCTTTGTTCTTTGTCAGTAAATTTTACAAGGCAATTTATTTTATGCTTATAGTTTGCCGTTATTCGGTTTTGCTCAATACATTCAGCCAGGAATCTTGTATGTAAATTATAATCTATTTAGTCATGATGTCATTAGTACTGATCTTGTCGTGGAATTCATTTTTATTTTGTTACTTAAAGCAGTAATTTTGAGATTTACTTCTTTTCTTTCAAATTAAATTAAACTATTATCTTGTCATACTGAAAATGGTGATTATTCTTTTGAAAACGTAATGACAGATTTTAAATTCTTTGATAAAGATATAACGTATTAGAGATCTATACTTAACGAGTAATTAGCAGTGTAATGAAATAAACTATCTATACATCTAACGCTATATGGATTTCTTCTCACAAAAATACTACATTGTCTCTCCAGATCACGTAATATCTTTCAATTTACATTTTGATTACCGAACGGGTCACTCCGTGATCTAACCTCGTGTTTACATAACCTCTCCGTAAAGAAATTGTCTTAGTTTTCTTTATAAATTAGCGTATTGTTTTAAAAACAGGTGTCCTCAGTTTGCCAGCCCAGCTCCACCAACACAATCCTGCCACGTTACACAACATCCACGACAAAATACCAGAACCCACTGGTTGGAATCGTGATCCACGATTTCTCTTTCCTTATTTTCCAAACGCTCGATCGGCTTTATCACTCTAAACTTAAATTATTTAATTCCGTTTATGATAGCGGTAATAAAATGTAATTACACTGTGTCTCTGTTTATTTGTTATATCGTATTTCTTTTGTTGTGTTTTGATTAACTGCGTTCCCTTATCCCTTTATCTGGTGTATTTTATGGGTTCGTTTCTGCGGTTTCTAATGTATGTCTTCGTAGCTGTAGATTTATTTTAAACAACTCGTAATGATTTGCATCACTGGAAACTCTATCAAGGACTAGAAAGGTGACATTGAGAGTGTGGGAGGTGATCTAGGTTGTTGCGTAGACAAATTTATATTCTTTTACAATATAGGAACCGATAGTTTGTATTGATGGACGATCTTAGCGGGGGATTTATTTAACATGTACAAGCTCCGAACGGATTTGTAACGACTTTGCCCGAGAGTAGGAAATTCATTAAAAAAAAATAAAAACATACTTTCAATAATAAAATGAATCTTCTTCGTTTGAATTTTAAGTATTTTGTTGATTTCAGTTATTGCTTTTCTGAAATTGTTCTGCCATCTTGAATTATATTAGAGATAACCAAGTCATTATTACCTATTAATTTCATATTACCTTTGCACCTTCTCATGGCATTTAGTGCTAGTTAGTTTTTATGACGACAGGTTTCGGAGCCGTAACTTCATCATAAGATCATTATCATAAATTAAAACTACTATAGGTTCAAAACCCAATGTGGAGTGTATAGTACTGCCGAGATTTCTTCTGTAAATGATTGATCGCCAAGTCATTCAAATATTAGGAGTGGAACTAAAGTCGGTCGTTTAAGATGCTATCTGTTTTGTTTTTGAGTGCTTTATATACGTCCTACACTTCTGTAGTATTCATTACCCTACCATTTTGTTAAAATTTTAAGGGAAACTTCTCTATCGGGGTCGGGCAAATTGGCGTGTATCAGACGAAAAGTGAAACGGTCTCCTTCTCCTACTTCAACCACCAGTTTGCCTCGCTATTCTCAACCAATTTTCCTCGGTGTACCACCAGTTTGCCTCAACTACGAGATTCTCAAAGAGTATGAGAACCATTTGACATCCATCCGCAGTACTAGAAGAAAAAGAGATAAAGAATTATTTCTACTCTCCTCCCTGTCATAGACCGTCTACGCGCATGCGTCGCGTTTACTATGTTAATAATACGTAGCATAGGGAACCATTAGACGCTTGCGTAAGCAAATCATAATTCGTATATTGATGATAAGAGCAATAGATTGGTAAATTTCAAAGAGGAAGATTAATTATAATTCAGGACTTAATGATAAATATTTAATGAACAGATGAAATTTCTTTAAATTAAACGGTAAAATAATTTACTAATAAATAAAGATAAGTGATAATTTAATTTGAAAGAAATGTAAACAACGCTAAGTAATTGTTTGGACATTTTCTTTAAATATATTCCCGTGCAGGGAATGCAAAGGGATATTAGCTCATACTTCAGAGAACTTGATTAAAACGATTTAATTGGTTTGTGCGTTTTTATTCAAAAATCATACGTGTAGAAAAATATAAACCCATGACCTACAAAATTATATTTTTATATTCATTGTTATAGCAACCTCCTGCGTAAAATAACAGACAGCACAGCGGATTTGGATGACCAGCCTAGAAACAAAATTTTAGGTTAGGCCTAGTTTTTTTATTTTAATTCTCTTAATATTTTTTGTTTTCTGCACATCTATGGCGTAGTACTTTTCGATTAATATAAGCTTCATTCCTCTCCTTTTGTAATAAATACTAAAAATGGTAGTACAAATTTCGATGTTCACTTATTAATATAATGATTTAGTTTTCTTGAAGTAGAAAATCTGATGGACGAAATCAACTGTTGTTTATTGTTTTCAATTCTTTTTGTTTACTGCGTTCTTCAAAAGAAGCTACTCAGGACTACAAACAACAAACCATGTCTTACTGAGTCCATGCAGTTAGGGATTTTCAACATGGTAGGCCTAAATACACAGAGCATATATAATTTAAAATTCTACTCAAATACCTAAAATACTTTTTAGAAAAAAAATGTTGAGTGATTTAAATTTAAAATATTTTAAATTCAGTTATTTATGCATAATTATATTATTTTTTATGTCCAAATTCACTAGAATTTTTCATCGTTAGTAGACCTATCTTTATAAATTAATAAAAATTGAAACTTTTATGATAAAAAGCAATCATTCATAGCAAGAGTCCAAGACAGCTATCGATAGTATAAAAAATTGTTTTATGTTTCTAGCCATAACAGAAAAGGTTGTTCAAGTAAATACATTCTAAAAGATTTATAATCTCAAAGTTCATCACATAATGTATCAAATGCAAAGAGACAATGGATAACATACACTATTTCTAGAACCTAAGAAGTTTCACTTCTAAAGAGCGAGGGTCTTACGCACTCTTTTCTTTTGTAAAGTGCGTTTAGTTTATTATGCGACAAAGTGTTAAAGATCTAATGGTGGAGTTACGGTTCCGAAACATGACTTAAAACTGCGACTAGAAGTCACTAGACGTATCAAACAAAGGTAACTAATAATTAGAAGTAGGACACCACTCTAGACGAAAGTGGAATTTCATAGGTTCAATCTTTGCAGTGTTAGTGTTGAATTAGTGAGATTGTTTTAGATTAAAAGATTATTGTATTTATTGTAGATTCTTGTTTTATTGTACTACTACACTATTTAAGAAAAAAAAGAGCTATGGAAAGAATAAAAAGGTCAACTAAAAAATTATTTATTAGGGTATTTCACATGACCTCCTAGCACGCGCAGAGAGAGATGTAGCCACAAACAACTTCAGTGATGAAGGCTTCACGTAGCGATTTCCTACATCAAAGTCTATGGACAGAGTTGTTCCAATCCCGGTTTAAACGGAACCCAGGCAAGAATTTTGGCATCACGACTGCACTTTGACCCCACCCGTCAAATCATTTAAATTTATCTTCTAAAACACTGAAGTTTTCGCATGTGAAATCCGGCAAAGTGTGGAGAATGCGCGCAGCAGGGGTCACTGGATGTTTTTTTGTTTTACAATGTGGATTTAATTTGTTTTTTATTGATATTATAAGTGGATTTCTTAACTAAATCGTTAAATGTGATTTTTTTAATTATTGGAAGGTAATTTTTATTTAAAAGGTCAACTCTTCATGTACTTCATGTAACACGTACATTTTACTGACTGTTGTAACCTACATCTGACCGTAGACAGTGCAATGTAATTCAACCCAAACAGACCTATCAAAAACCAATGTTTTAATTTTTATGTTCATGTGTTAATGATATGTGCGTGCATGGAATTAAACATTTAAACTGCTTGAATACTTTTCTGTTCCCGTAATAATAAACAACGACGATGTATTTTTATGTTACAGTCTGTGAACTGAATCCGTCC
>JAGFPH010000373.1:50589-83954 GCA_018207615.1 Philaenus spumarius
GCTAATTTACTCCGAGATGTATTCCACAAATTTCTTGAAAAAATTATGCAATGCACACAATAACCTAAATTATATGTTTACCAAGTTTGGTGAACATTGAGTAATTATGTTGTTCAGTACAAGTGTTTAAAGAAGGTATATAATTCCGCGAGATTTTCGCCATTTGATGCATATTTAATGCTAATTTTCTCCGAGACGTATTCCACAAATTTCTTGAAAAATTTATACAATGCACACAATCACCTATATTATATGTTTACTAAGTTTGGTGAACATTGAGTAATTATTTTGTTCAGTACCAGTGTTTAAAGAAGTTATATAATTCCGCGAGATTTTCGCCTTCTGACGCATATTTAAGGCTAATTTTCTCGAAGAGGCAGTTCACAAATTTCTTAAAAAAATTATATAATACACTCAATCACCTAAGTTATATGTTTAGCGAGTTTGGTTAATATTGAGCAATGGTTTTTTTCAGTACAAGTGTTTAAAACGGGTATTTAATTCCGCGAGATTTTCGACTTTTGGCACATATTCAAGGCTAATTTTCTCGAAGAGGCATTCCATGAATTTCTTTAAAAAATTATACAATATACACTATTTCTCAAATTTAGCAAGATATTTATTTATTTAATGTTACGTTGCAGACGAGATTACTTTATGAAATATTACTAAAATTAACAAGTAATATTGTCTGCAGTGTTACTTGAATATTCTAAGAAACACTTTTACCAATAAAGTACATTAGATCAAAAATTTTCAGAATAATGAAATATAAATAAATATATAATACATAAATAATAATAAAATTTAAACTTAGAGCACCGGTAATTATTGATAACTCAAAATTTAAAAACAACAAATTTGAAGTAATCAGCTTCAAATTAAAATGAAATGAAATGAAATGAAAAATTATTGCTGTTCCTTTTGTACATTAACAAAATCAAAGTAATACATAATTTAAAATTACATTAACAAATGAGAAATGATAATTTATCTTGAAAACAAGTACATAAAAATACAAAACCTAAAAATGTTTAAATATATACAGTACAAAAAGGAAAACAATTTAAACCACCTCGATGTAAATAAACAATAAAAAATATTATTTATTTAATGTAAAAGTTGCAAGCGAGATTACTTTATGCTGAAAAGTTACCAAGATCCTCAAGTAATTTCTTCTGCAGCTATAAAGTTAGAATGTTAAAAAAAAAAATCTTTACTAGCAAAATGCACTTAACATTATCAATTAGATATAATATACAAATAATTATAATCAAATTTAAACCTAGAGTAATAAAACTATTGATGACAAAAATAAAATAATAAAACATAATTTTAAGTTAAACTTCTAGACTAAATTAAATTGCCCAGTGTCAATTTAAATTTAAATGGTTCAATTGTTTAAATTCAACTAAATTAGGTATTCCCTAAAGCCTAGGGAAGAAAAATTTCTATAAAGCAGTTTTATTTTATTTTTTAAATATTTTATCTCGGCAGTAATTATTATGTCATGTGCATATCTGCATATAACAACTCATTATGTATAAGTATTTATAACTTTTATGTGTTTTATTTTATAAGTATTACACATGTTTTATTAATCTGCAGTATGACATTCAAGTTTTGGTGGTTTATTGTAATAAATACAATTATTTTCAATAATGTGACACATTGTTCAATTTCATATTTAGTTTTCAGAAATGTTTCAGAGAATCAAATTAAAAGTATGCTAACATTAGTACACTACAATGGTTTATTACCTACAAATTAGTTTTATTGTAACCCTGTCTTCTTCTTACATCTTTAGACTAATTGCTTACAGTCTACTTATTGCTTTGTGTAGTGTCAATACTAAAATTAGAGAAGAGCGCTTCATAAAAATGTTACAGGTTTGCTAAGAAATTGAAATTATTGTAGCAAAGAATACTTATCAGAAGCGGTGGGAATGGAGCAGGAGTTACCACCGTGACGTCATCACAGTGGCAGCAGGGAACCGTTTCCTTGGCGGACTGGTCTAGTCCTTGTATTCTATAGCCCTGATTAAGGCCTACTTATTAAGCCTACGTAACTATGTTGACGGGGATTTTTAACTCGGTAAATGGGTACAATAAAATAATAAGGATTATAAAACTATAGGCCTATTTGTTAGAGATTTTTATTTACATACGTTACTATATAATATTTAAAGAAATATAAAACACTATTTATTTATTGATTTGTATTTCATATTGATAGATCAAACGACTTAGAAGTTATTAATATTATAGTGAAAAAATTAATAATCGATTATGTGTATAAGTTATACGAAGATGTACGAAAGTTTCCGAAGCTAAACGAATACGTATATCTTCTTTAAATTTGTATAAACAAATATATATTAACGATAACAGGTTGTATTTATACTCAGTTTTAACCTCAAAGCAAATATTATAACCTATATTGTAACAAACATTTGTTATATAAATCATATAAAAAAAATATAAAAATCAACTTCAAAAGTAAATTATAACGATTGAAGTTGTAAACATAACCTCAAAGTATAATCTACAGTGAGTTTGTTTAAGTATTACATATGATGGGTGAAATCATCTGTTTTATTATATGATAAGCTAGCTATACACGGTCCGATTTGTAGTCCGATTCAATGTCCGATGTCCAATGTAGGATCAGATGTAGGAGCGTGAATGGGCTTGATGGACGACGAGTTGGATGATCGGACAAATCGGAGTCCCAGATCAGACTACAAGATGATCCGACTTCCAACTTCCGACGAAGTCGGACTGTGAGTGGGGTGGTCGTCCGATTGTCATTTTAAACTTTCTTCTTGTTGTTGTATGATTTTCCCTTTTCCCCTATACTTTGTACATTTTTACTTCTATAATAATGAATTATAAAGGGTTTTGGGAATTTATTGAATTGTACCGGGAGAATAGGTGTTTGTGAACACAAGTGATGCAATTTATGCAAACTGACATGTTTGTGAGCATCTTCGCGTCGCAATAATAGTTCAAAAATAATTTCTTAATTAATTATTGAAAAATATAGGTGAATGTTTACTACACTAAAAAAATTAGGCAGTTGTTTATTATATTTAAAAATATAGGTGATTGTTTAGTATACTGAAAAATGTAGGCGATTGAAAATATACTGACAAAATATAGGGGATTGTTTAGTATAATGAAAAATGCAGGTGATTGTTTACTAAACTGAAAAAATATTGGCGGTTGTCTACTATATTGACAAATGTAAGCAACTGTCTACTATACTGAAAATATATATAGGGATTGTTTTCTATACTGAAAAAATATAGACGGTTGTCTGCTATATTTAAAAATATAAGTCTTTGTAAGTATACTGACAAAATATAGGGAATTGTTTAGTCTAATTATTTGCATATAGTAATTGCTGTACATTTTTGTACAACTACCACTATATACATGGAAAGAAGACTGAATTGGAATGATTTCTTGTCTTTGAGTTGAAAATTTGAGAACTATTTGAATAATGTAAATCAATATGTATATTTTTTATTTATTACTAGGGATACCTCAGCGTGCTCCGCACGCCAACCCTGTTGGAACTTTCTATACACATAATTATGTTATATTTTCTTTATAATAAAGATGTAGGATTAATAATAACCTCAAAACTAAGATCGTAAATGTCCAAATGAAATTATTTTATATTATAACTTCAGTTATAAATAGGCCTAATAAAGGTTAAAAGAACCAGCAATGCTCAGGTCTACATTTTAATAAAATCCTAACCTAAAATTTAGAAAAGTAAATAATGGCTTCAATGTTTAAAATCAGCTGTTAATGGAATTATTATTAATGGAAACGTTAGTTGGGTCGTTAGTTGGATGGTAAGTTGGATCGTGAGTGGTGAAACGCATCCAACTGGCAGTCCAACTCGGTCGTCCTACAAATCGGACCGTGTATGGCTAGCTTTACCCACGTTAATATTAAGTGAAAAAACTTGTTTATTAATTTGTTAGTCGTTATCCTATGTGTTTTGAATGATATTGCACCAAATGTTGACATTGCTTCATTCTGAATTGACTCTGCAGACGATAGCAATAACAAATTCCAAAAACACAAAATTAAAATTGAAATTATAAAATGATTTGAGTACATTTACAAACAGGATTAAAGCAAATAAACTTCTCTTAAATATTAAAAAAAAAAACTAATCCAATCAAACACATCAGATATTCTTGTGTTTATGATTCATATTTACACTCTAATAACACCGACAAACACTGTATAATTCTTGGAGTAGTAGTTGATAATAATCTCTTGAAAATATTATATTTTGGTCTATATTGACTGGCTAAATAAAGTTTATTTTGTAATACTGACCATTAAGAGATCATGGGTCAACCATGATAGTCTACTATGCCTATATTTATTCCCCGCTGTCTTCAGTAAATAGTACACATTATTTAAAATAAAGCAACGAAAATGTCATGGCTTAACTACAAAATTCCAATTCCCGTATTATTAATCAAACATGCTCAATTTACTTTGTTTATGTTTAGAGGGGAAATTGTGTTTCCACCGATGTAATGCTGATAACCTGTTTGTTTATTACATTAATTTGGTTCAAGTGGTTTAATTTAGTTCACTACACATTAAGTCTTGAGACTCATTACGGTCAGTTTAAATTGGACTCATCGCCTTTTTACTTTCTCTTTATATGTATATCAATTTATCATTCTCATACATGATGTTGCTAGTATCCATTGCTTAAGTATTGCTGTTACACTTATAAGGACGGGTGTGTTGTAATTAATACTTATATGGAATGTATAATACACTTGTTTAATAATCAACTCATATAAATGAGAATATACCTACTATGTACGTAAATAACAACATAGTATAGTGAATGCACAAAGTAGTATTGTTTGAATTAATAGTTAACATATAACAAATCTCAGATATATATACAGAGTGTACACCCCCTCCCCCCCCCCGTTAACTTTGGAACAAGTAGAAATAAATAAATTAGCTTCGGGGTATCTTTATATGACAAAGGGGGATGAATTTTGTTGTAACCGACCATTTCAACCCTTTCCTCAAAGTGAGGGGTTGAGAGGGTAATTCAATAATCTTAAATTCAAACCTCCATCAAGTGATAACTCAATTTAAAGTGCTTGATAAATGAAGAAGAATAGCACAAATTAGTGGTCTCTATCTTAACCCTATCGAAAATGACGGACAGTAAAATTTTAAATGTCCTATGTTAACACAATAATTTTACTGACGTTACAAACTCTATTAAATTCCTTTAATAGTTCCAGTGGAAAGGAATATTGGTTCTTTGCATGTTATTTCATAAAATCAGAGGGTCATTCAAAATCTAGTATTAATCAAATATTTACACAATTTAGCACAAGCTTATAAGGAACGAATAAACTTGCAGTTTCCAGATAATCTAATAATTTCCAGATAACTTAATCTGAATTTAGAATTAAGTCTTTCGCTTTATTACCAATGCAAGGTATTGTAACTTACCTAAGTAATAATCTGTGTTAATAAGATGTTTTCAATTTTGAATGGCCGCCATTTCCGATAGGGTTAAGATAGAGACCTCTAATTTGTTGAATTCTTCTTCATTTATCAAGCCCTTTAAAATTATGTATTTTGATGGGGGTTTGTATTTAATATTTCTGAATTACCATCTCAACCCCCTATTAAGGGTGAAACAGTCGGTTACAACAAAATTCATATCCCTTTGTCATATAAAGCTAACCCGAATCTCATTTATGTATTTCTCCTTGTTACAAAGTTAAGAAGGGAGACTTTTTGGACAATCGGTATATTTCGTTTATCAGATGTAATACTTCAACAACTGTGTGAACCATTTAAGGTTATGTTTACGACTTTTACAAGTTTTGTTTGTTTTTTAACATTATACATGGTAATTACTAATTGATGTTCAACAAAAACAGTAAAAAAAGATTGAAGAATATAAAATAAAAATATAATGATAATAACAAAAATGAAAAATGGACTATAAGTACACAGGTAAAGATACATTCAAAAAAAATAATAAACGATACATAATTAATGTAGCAATGAAAACTAACAAACAATCTAATACAAATGTAATAATAATATAGAAAAAGTACGAGACAAATACAAGCAAAGTGGAGTAAACCCAATAGAATGCGAATGTAAAGCTAAGTGTATTAGTCAAACGAGGTGAAAATTAAAAACAAGATAAGAAGAGCACATAAAGATCGTTTAAGTATAATAAAAAAGACTTATGTTTGCCAGTCATTAAGTTTACGAAGTACTTAAACCTAGAGAAATAAAAACATTTATCAAATTAATTCCCCCTATAAATAAAGGAGTAAATCTAATTGGTGCCTATATGGAGAAAATGGAAATATTAAAAGTAAAACTAAAAGACCAAGAAAAAATTAATTAACAGGCAATCAAATATTATCTTTGACAACATAAAATTAATATAAGATAGAAAGCTAGAAATGCCAGATAGGACGATAATAAGTGGCCTAAAGTGTTAACTTCTTTATTAACTATCTTTCCTGCGATCAATCTAACTTAAGTAAGCAGGGATGGACAGGTAGAAAGGGACGGAAATGGGATTAAGCAGGGATAAATAAGACTCGAAGGTTTAGAATAGTACAATAATTAACAAATGCTTTAAGCCCGAAACGCTTCAAACTAAGATCAAACGAACTAAGAAAGACGGATAAACAGGAAAAAAAATTTTAAATTTTCTTTTGCTATTATAAGAATAATATTTTAGCATAGTCAATCTTTTGATTTTAGTCTGAACTATCACTATTTTTATAAAATCATAAAAGATTGTGCTTATGCTAATTTGCAACTATAGGACGATAACTTCAGTGAATTTTAAAACGAACAATAATATAGTTTAGCATAAATGATAAGCTAAATAGAGGGTTAAAATAGTTAATTTAAATAATCCAATGATTAAAATGGATGGTTTATGTTTTCCAAAATTTACTTCAGGTCTTTGAGGAAAATATTTAATGCGACAATGTTCCTATAATTTCAAGACAGACAAAACTACTACACACGTGCTCTTTAAGCTTTTGTTGATCTATAAGGGTTATGTCACCTATATAGCACAAAGAAAACTTACCAACTAATTTATTAACTATTTTAGGCTTATCTCTTATAATTAATCGTAGGCTCTGTACATTTACCATGTTGATAATCCCTGACAGCATAGGCCCGGTTAGATATATAGTTTTTTGTTTGTAGGACTGAGTAATTTCTTCGGAAGAAGGAATAAAAAAAAGGATTGTAAAAAGATTTACATTTTTATCGACTTCTAATCCCAAAACAGATCACATAGCCCACATTAGTTCTATAACAAGTCAATATTTTGAAGTTATATTTTTTCTGTGTATCAAATTCATATGTACGAGCTTCTTCACGTAATCTTTATAGTATTTTTTTTTCGTGAAGTGTGAAAAATGCGCAGGCACATGCCCTGTTGGTACCGCTACAACAATGTTATGTGGGGATGGCCCTGTGCCAACCCACTAAAATCACACCTCTTTCTCCGGCCCTTGTTGTTGGACAGGGTATCACTAGAAGCATAACTTCCTGAACAACCGGGCACCTTTCAGTCGTACGACTGTCCTACTGTTCAGGCATCTTCTTACTTATTTCTCATTTCTTCTTCCTTCCACTTCATCACGGTTACGATGTAGTTTGTAATACTATCCCACTTTTCTTTGCTTCTTAGCATCAGCGTTATTAGATTTTCCGGAACAATTTCTTCTTTGATCTTGTTTTGTAGGTCTTCTTTTAGTTCTTTTTTCTATATTTGCACTTGAATAGAGTATGTTCGACATCATTTTTCTGTCCACAGCTGTCACAAATGCTGCTATCAATTTTCTTAAATCTCCATAAATAATGTTTAAAGCAACCATGTCCAGTAAACGCTTGTGTCAAGTAGAATTTTACCTCGCCATAGTTCCTGTTCATCCACAGTCCTGGATCTTTTAAAATTCTATGGTCCATCTTCCGTTGTTATCGTTGCCCCATTCCTCCTTCCAAATCTCAATAAGACTCTCCCTAGCTTCCCTACTTATTGTGGATCTTTATAGTATTCAAATAATGTCCTTATTCATCCATGTACGTTTAGTGGGTGGAGTCAGAAGTATTCCTAAATAATTTCCGTAATAACAGAAGTTAGTTATGAATGGTGATGTAAAAACACAACAGCTGTTAGATCGTAATATGATTATGTAAACAATAAGCTCAATGTATTATCAAGTAGGAAATATAAACAAATATCAGAGTATACAATAATCTATTTGCATTGGCTTCACCATGAGTAGCCGTGGGTGGTTGGAGGGCTAAGCTACAGAACTCTAGTAGTTTTTAAAGTGATTATATTTGTAAGAATAGTAAGAAATGCATGTGTTAATAAATGTCACATACTTTCAGTCAGCGTTCAAGCATTTTGTTTTCAGTGCACAATCCATACACTGTTAAAATTTTAAAGATTATTTACTATTATGCTGGTGGTGACTTGGGTAAAATAAACTCTTTGGTATGGTTGTGACTCAATGGTAAGTATTGCTTCAATAAACGCTTCAGTCACTATAAAGGACAATTTGAGCTTAGTCGAGGCTTTGAAGTACCTTCTACTGTATCCATTAAATAAATACATTAACTATTTAAAAAAAACTTTCTAGTTGATGGTAAAATAATAACTTCACATATTTTACGTAAAAAGACAATTTAAGAGATACAAATATAAATAATCAAGTAATAAATCAACAAATACGAAAGCTTAATTATACTGTTATAAACATACATAAAATCAAAAGATAAATTGCTTTAAACATTTTATAACTTCCAAGCCACATCAGACAAATACAACACCAAATCTAAAATCATTTCACGTAATTTGTTTACACCAATTAACAAAAGAAACAAATACAGATACAAAATTACACATCCCTCAACTGTTTGCCCATCATATGTGACCTCCACACGCAATGCACTGTGCGTCGACCGCTTCTCATGGTGTTCAGTGTCAAGCTCACATGTGCGTCCTTAGCAGTGAACGTGTTAACGCGAACTCCTCAGTCTAGATTTTAACAATAACGAGTTTAATTTTCCTTAATTGCACTAAGCAGTGGGTTCCAGAATCTGCAGTAAGAAATTGTGAAGGATTTATTAAAAATGGAAATGAAGCGGGATTTGAAGAATTGAGTAAGAGGAACGCGTTTTAGGAGTATGAATGTTTGACACATATATGAAGTCGAATAGTATTAATTTTTTTAAGAGAATGGGGTGAGGAGAGAATCAGGAGCTGGATAAGACACAAAATTATTTAAGTAGTTTTTGTAGTGTTTTACTAACAGATATGTACGATCTATTGGTATGTATCAGAAAGAATCTTAAGATGGACAAGATTCTAAGTTTATATTTTCTTCGACATCCAAGAGAAGTTTGAAGCCATTGACAGGTATCAATTTTAGTCACAGCTCGAATGGGATTCCTCGTCCACATCTGCTGAATACCAGGACATCATGGATTCACTAATAATGAAAGAGCCTACCTTCGTGCTAGGAGGTACCTCTATTCCACTCATTGGTCCAGTACCAGTGTCAATGAGCAACTCCTCGGCAAGATCGATGGTATAGATAAAAGTATTACCAATAGGCGTTTACAACTGGAAAAAGGTCAATATAGACGGATAATTTGCTTAATCTAGAGGGCACGATAAGCTCATGGAAGCTGTAAGCCTCTACCAGGGAGATTCACTATGTCGAATATTCAGGAGGAAACTGCCAAGAATAATATAGTATACGAATGATAAGCTCTTGAACGATGCAGTCGAGATAGTCTCTCTTCATATATTTAATAGCCTCTCATCATTCAGTTCGCAAGGAATCAATGGACATCGTAGGATCCATAGTCAGTCTAGTAAAAGGACTAGATTTAGGACTTACTGTCTAATTATACAAGTAAGGGGGGATATAAACCCCCCTAGGGGATATAAACATTCCACCCTACTGTAAAAAAACGAACATGTATAGTTTTAAAATATTCTCACTAGAAAGGAGAAAAAGAAAACGTACGCCATCAGCCCTGGGTTCGAACTGTTGAACCCTAACGTGTGACGCGGCCCTTACCAACTGAAATTCCACCACTCCCTTTATAAGTGACACATTACATTACCCACAAGTTTGTCTCAAATTTACTGGTTTTAGGGCTAATTTCGTTAAGTATTTGATCTAATTAAATTATTTTAAACATTTAAAAAAAAACTTACCGTATAACAAATACTAAATAAAAAACCTCCAATATATTAGCTGGGAATACGACTAATGATACCAGATACAACAAATGATAATACTAGTTTTTCTGATTATGTAGACTAATCCTTCGTGTTTTTTTTTTTGTAGAAAGTGTGTGTTTGAAGTATCCAGTTCTACGGCCACGCCTTGCAATACTGTTTTAGAATAATCATTATCAACCTTTATAGGAATGTGTAGCAAACTTCTTTTATACAGTTAAAATTAATTAGAAACCTTTAACTAGCAATGAGCAGAAGTAGAAAGTTTAGGATTTGTTTTTTTACCTGAACTACAACTATTCTAATTTAGATTAATACTCATTGTTTTCGTTCTGCTCAAAACACTTTTACGTAACATAGACTTACATGTTTTAATGTATTACTTAAATGTTTATTACATAGCAAATTTGTCAAGGTTTCAACATTAGTTATAACTAACTGTTCTTTACTTCAAGCATGTTTTGTACAGCAAACATTTAACAAGTCGTATTCTATATCAGTTCACTCGTGACATTCTAACAAATAATTTGGCATATAAGTAGTCAATACGTCTTATAACAAACATGCAAAAGTAAACAGTTTTGATTAAACGACAGATAGTTATACTACCAACAACTCATTTACTTCAAGTATTGTTTTCTAAATCAAAAATAATATTTATTATTTATTATTGTATGCCAGCTTACTCGTAAAAACATTCTAAAAAGTAATTTTGTGTATAGTCCAATTCTCTATGGATTATAACAATCACGGAAAAATATACAAATGTTTCGAATGTGACATAGCGTCGCGCGTCATATCGCAATGGATTCTTCAGTTACAATGTTTGTTTATTTAGTGCGTTTTTTTATTTTGGTTTAGTGCTGTATTTGATTTATTATTACTATTGTAAATTAGTGAATTGTAATTCATTTTTCCTCAGTAATATTACCAAGTTTACACAAACGTATTTTGTATTTTAAATTGTCTATACATTTTTTAATGTACTGTAGCCTATATGCCTTTCTTGACGTGAAACTTCTATTGGCCTGTTAGGCAGTTTTTGCCTTGTAATTTTATCTAAGACACGTTTACCGCGCCGTAACGTACCACGTAGGTACATACTGTATCTGTTATGTGCAGGTATATAGCTGATATTTAGCAGAAAATAACATGTATGTAAGAGCCCCCCCCCCACACAGAATAAAAAATATATTTACAGTATATATAAAAATAACATTTATATATATTTTCAGAAAATAATTAAAATAACTTCAGAGAATATAATGTAAACGATTACTGATGATGTACCCAATTATGATAATGATTTATAATAAAAAAATGTACTAAATATATAATATAATAATATGTAACGAAATAAATTTATTTATCGTTATACTCCTTTAATATTGATCTGCAAATATAGCCTTGTCATTGAAGTTTTTCCTTCCAATGTTTAGTCCAACATTTTTAAAATTTATTTTATTTTTACCCACAACTTTTTTTTCATTTTTGAAAGGGAAAACGTTGTTTGTAGATTCATTTTAAGAATCGTTTTGATACATTTTGTATACTTTAGTTTTATCAACAACATTTTATTTTGTATTTGGCAAAATAACTGATTTTGGAACTTTTATTTACATAAAATTATGTTTACCGTTTGGTATTTAAAACGAAATGGAGAAAAATGTATAAAATATTTTTTTGCACATCAATGTTCTCTGTACATTTCTGAACAGGAAAATATTAAATAATGTATACTTTACTTGAATGGAATACATGCTATAGATTTTTAAATGGTAATATGGGCAAATAGTAAAAAAATACCTTACCAGTTGAGGTTAAGGTGTTTTAGTATACCAGATGGAGGGTTTTAAGAGAGTAGTGCTGCCAACCTAAGCAGATTTAAACTGGTTGAATGTTGAATAGTGAAAGTCTTTGTTATTTTTATGAGGTATTTTGATAGTTTTATTGAATTGTAAAAATACAAATTTTATGTTTATTTAATGGTGTATTTTTCTTTTTGCAATTTGCTTGCAATAAATGTGTTATTAAATACACAATATAGCCTAACGATACACAATATATCTTTACAAAATAGAAACTATTGCCCATGACATGTGTGACGTCACTCGTGGAAATATAATAATTGTAACATTTGTTTAGTTCGTTTATGAATTACCAAGTTTTAGTTTTGACTGAAAGTTACTAGTAGTTCTGTGAACAGTAGACCTCACTCGTTGAAATAACAAATGTGGTTTTGAGCTTAGGTTAAAAATAGTGTGCCAGTAAGGAAGAAAGCAGAAGGTTTAGCCAGTGAATCATTGTTTTGCAATTCCCGCGATTCCGGGGTTTCTAGTTCTCGTTTTTTTTTCTTGAGCTTTAACTGCTAAAGATTTTTTTTAGGTGGCATTATGCCTTTATTTAGGTTAATAATGCATAAGGTTGCTAAAAATATTGCGTTATTGAGGGAAAACATAGAATTAAATATTTAAATACTTATAAATAACTTTAACTTAACAATGTATTTACAGTTTCATATCAATTTCCAATATTAGAAATAATGAAAACAAACGATGTTAAAGCGTCGTGATAGTTATCTCAACCCATGTTACAACACTTCCCACCCTGTCCAACGGTCATTTTTTGTATGTCCTTTATCGCCACGAGGTTTCATTTGTTGCATCTCCTTTTGTAATTCAAGTTAAGCTAAGTCAAATACTTTTATGAAATACTAATTTACAAGTATACAGTTCAATTCTTTTAGTTATCCCCTACACTTTCTTATTATAAATTTCATTTTTTGGCAAATGATATATTCCTAAATTACTATTCAAAACAGGCCTAGTTTGTTAGCATTCTTGTAGTAGAAACATAAAAACTGTTGTTTTCAAAATAAGAAATTTGAAATTGATAAATATTTGTATACAGTTCTATTTAGAACTAAATTACGAAACGTTTTTAAATTTTTATGAAAAAAATTACCAAAAATCTCTACTATTTATTTAGGCCTAAAGTTAAACATTTTCCTTTCGTTACTGAACATGCTTGTTTCTTGAGCTAATAAAATTGTTAATAATTTTACTTCAATAATTTTTTTTACTGGCATATATTAATTCTTTGAACCTTTATCTACAAAAAAGCTATGGAACACTTTTGAATTGGTTTAGAATAAACGTATAAAAACATGGTTGACATAAAAAAACTTGGAGGATTTTTAACAAATTTAAAATTTACGGCCATTTTGTAAGCTTACCGTTAAAGATACGAAAAAACATCAAGAATACAATTTTGATGAAAACCTATTTTGCTGTCGGCAAAATATTATTAGTTTTTAAATTCGACTTACGGTTAAGCCACAAAATTTCTTTGGAAAAAAGCTTACACTGAGAGAAACGATCCGACCGCCATTTTTATTTTATTTAAGGAGTTAAAAATGAAAAATTGAAAAAACTGCATATATACATGGCTCGGCCTAGGAATAAGAAATATTCATGCAAAAAAACATCAAAATCGGTCAAGGCGTTTGGCCGTAATCGTGAGACAGACTGACAGACAGACACATAGACGAAATGCCGAACGGTCGAGCTAAAATGGAGACCTCGCTTCGATCGGTCAATTATTACGTACAATTTGTATATTACATGCAAATAATTTCATAATGTTTTTATTTTTTACATATTATTACTATAAATTATATATATATATTTTTTAATATTATATTATAAGCGATATATTTATAGTTTTACGAAAATTGAAACAAGCTGTGATGTCAAGCGTAGTCATACAATTACATAATGTTTTAGAACATAGGTAGGAATGAAATCAAGTGTTACTATGACTGAAATTATACCGATCATTTATAGATATCGTTTAAAGTCTACCGATAATTGCGAATTTAGCGTTTGCTGTTTTGTTATAAATATTTGTATTTTTTAATTTCATCAATTCTTCTTATTCGTTCTTCATGCAACGTGTGACATGTCGTGATTATTACATAGATAGCTCATATAAATAAAAGGTACTAAAAAATGCGCATTTACTCGTATATAAATTAACACACAAGTTTTAAATAACATTTTTTTATAAAACACTAGAGTCAATCGATATTTTTCAAAACAAAATCTAACAATCAAAAAAGCCCTTCCCGACACATATAGACTTTAAGACCAGAGTTTATGTACTTTTGGAAATGTACTTCCACAGAGTAAATGTATTTTCTAGGAGGTAGTGCTTGATTGAACTCTTGAAGCTCTATATAGAACTTATGTTTTTCACATTTTCTGGAAATGTGTTGAACATGTTCATACCAGAATTGTAAATTTCGTGCTAAAAAAATGTAGTCTATGAAAAGGATATTGACATATTTATCCAGATAGGTGTTCGTGGTGGTGTAGATTAATTTCAAATACAATCTGACTACTCTTAAAGAAGATTAAAGTTAATAAATATAATTACAAGGAAAGTTAAAATATTGTTTTTGAAAAATTATCTACAAGGTTGATTATAATTAAAATGGTACGTTAAGCCTAAAATTCCATTTTTTTAAACTGAACATTTTGATTTATTAAACAGAGTTCCCCTTTAATACTTTTAAACTAGGAAATAGTTTTGATACGAAACAAAGTGACACCAGTGACTCTGCTAAACCTGAAACGAGACTTTTCTAATTTAATGTGACTCTTCTTTGCGTCTAAGGTAATTGACAAGAAATGTAATAATATTTGTGCTTTCGATTATTTCCTTACCTGATATACGATAATCCATTACGTTTTTGTGAAAAACACTTTGTAAGAGCGATGTGTAAAAACTTTGTAAAATATGAATTCAGGTTAGTTTATTTCTAAGGTTTCTTAACATTAAATTTTGTTGAAACAAATTTGCTGTTTCCCCAGATTTAATACTTTTAATAATACAATTCGATTAAATTTTAGAGCAATTATTGCTTATATTTTGGCACTTCTACCACAGTCAAGATGGTTTAAAATAGTTTAAGATTATTTAAATTCTGTATGACATATACAATGAGTTTGACTATTACTTAAATTAGCAGGGATTAAACGGTAGTTTTTTCTAAAAATCTCTTATATTTGAGAATGGCAACTATTTTTGATAAAAGTGAGTCAATCAGCTGAGTATTTCATACATCACTCAACTTACTCAATAAATCTTTGTTTTAATTAAAGATGGATATGATATTATACGTGTAACTAGATGGGTTTTTTAAAGTCGAGAGAATTCCTTTATTTGAATTATTATCCGTGGTTATAACAAATAAATTTTAATTGCTCGCTTGCAATCTAGACGAAATTTAAAAAGTTTTTCACTTTGTAGATAGGTGTCAAATTTTAACAGAAATATGAATAAGCTGGTTTAATTTGTCGGAGTTAATAAGGCATAAGGATTAAATAGGTGGTGCTTGCATTATATTTCAAGCAGGACTGGCTGTAGAGCTGGAATTAAATGAATGAGTTGAATTATTAAAATACAGATTTATATTCAGTTCATTGCTTTTCTTTTATTTTTGTGTTGTACTGGTTTACATTTAAAATGTCAATAATTTGTTTATTGGGCTATCTTTGCATTTAAAGTATCTTGGGGTATCTTATTTTTTAAAGTATAGTTTGTTTTATACTTTTGTAAATTTTAGCAAGTTAACTATTTGGTTTTATATGTGACTGCAGTTATCAAAGAGTAGTATGTCGTGTTCAATACTCTCTTGATGCGAGTCAAGAAAGTAAAACAAAGGTCTGGGAACTCTACTGGTTCGTACCAAAACAAAGCGCTACTAATGGGCATTTCGTTAAGTTATGGCAATAGATCGCATTCCTATATTCCCGAGAACTGTACCACCTGTTTGGGTATCAGATAAGACGCATTAAACACTTCAATACAGATTAAGATGTTATCGCGTTTGGCAGCGTGCAGCTGGTCAACTCTGAAGGCCTCTGGAAACTGGTTTCAAACGATATCAAAGAGAAAATGGTGGACAGTGTTGTAAATGCTCGATATCAATTTATTTCGAGCTTTTATACTTAATTTGTATTTTATCTCATGAACGTAATTTTGTTATCCCTATAGGAATTATAAAGAAATGCTAGACGGAAAATGCTTCCTCTTGTAGCTTGATACAACACATACACTGTAACGCATTGAAATTCTGCCTTACCAACTGAACTAATATTTAAAAAATGGGGTTCCATTAAATATAAAAAAGTTCTTTTTAGAAAAGGAAAGAAGTTTTTATTGCAACATATTTTTTTAGAACTCCAATGGTTCGATTTTTGTCATTTTGGTGTCGATGGTGTCCGGCTGTAGGGGGTATTCGAAAATATATATCTATTAAATAATATTCTCGCATTTTTTCATGTAAATTTCGGATTATGGCTGGTAAAAGAAAGGTTTTATTTGTAATGTTTAAAACAAATAGTTTTCTTTATTTAGAGCCATATGAGCACACTTGAATTATCTCCGCCCATTACATAATCAGCCTGTTTCTATACATTTAATACAATCGTGTTTGTGACGGCATCAACTGAGAACGATTGAACTTATAAAGCTGGAGTTTGAGCCAAAGACGCAGCATTCCTTCGTGAAGGTTTATTAGAAATCCAAATTCGTTAGCGACCAAAGACGACTATTTCGCACTCTTTTGGGCACATTTCTGCTTATAACTTTTGCCAGGCAGCACCTAAATTTAATTCCAGATACTCACTGGCCAAGTTCTTTCAAATGCAGGTTCATTCTAAGGTTGCAAAGTTTGGGAGCTATGCGCACAAAAGTGTGTGTCTTCCTTAAGCTTTTGGTTTACCGACTTTTAAACAGCTTTAGCATTTGAACGGTAGGTTTTAGAATAAATCAGTCTCCACTACGGCGATTGGAAATTTAATTCTCTACAACTTTCATATTCGGCATTGTTTTCTCCGACACGATCTAAGGGGTCGAAATTGCAAACAAAATGTTGATAGTTTTTGTTGTTAGTTTTCTTCGAGGTATTTTTTCAGCCGAACTTTTGAAACGTTTTATTTGTTCTTAAATTTTGTAATATCGTTGAATTACCCGTATTTGAATTGCATACCTAAATAAACAACCATATTGTTTATTGCATGTGGACAATGTCGCGGGTACAGCTAGTATTAGACAAAATAAGTAAATGCCTACCACTAAATATATATCATTTAGCCAAGAAAACTCCATGCATAAGTCGAATAACATTTACAACCAATTTATAAGTGCAAGCTATATATTAAGCAGTTTTAGTAAATGCAATGTTTACAACTACGCGCGTAATATGGACATTAAAGTTCTACTGCTCACTTTGAATTGATAGTCGGCCGTCAAACACTTTCTTGTCGGTTCATAAATACTCAAGCAACTTATCAAACACCAGGGAGCCTATTACCGAAGGTAAAAACTGTGTAAAAACTAGAGCTTGTAAATAGCTGATGCCGTAACAGGCTATGCTTTTAAAACAAAAAACTAGAAATTAATGTGTTTCAGAAAACTTGGCTACTATTGGGGGGAGGGATAGATATATGGGGGGGGGGTCCTTTTAGATTGATTCTAGAGTCACTTCATTTAATTCAGAATGCTATACTAAAAGCTGCATTGAAAAAATGTCGTAGTTTTTTTTTCTTGCACAAACCCTTTGAGTTTAAGGCAATTGTTTGTAACAACGCTAGGAATTTATATATTATAAGATTACAACATTATTTTCGTAAAAGTTGATCATGAACAATTAGCGCGTTCTTCATAATCTTTTATTAAAATGATTAAAAACGTCTAACTCTCACAGTTTTTCTATACATTTTTTTTGCACCATCAACAAAGTCAATTCTGGATGCAGAATATTTGGTGCAATATCATTAATTTGTACGAGATAAGGACTAAGAAATTAATAAACACATTTTCTGTCAATAGCTTACATTATGTAGCACAACTATTTTATCAAAGTCGTCCTGGCAAGCTACGTATATTTAAAAGAATTGTAAGTTATTTAATTTTAAAAGACATATTAATGAATTGCTGTTTGAACTGAGAAGGGGTGCATCCAAGCAGTTAGTTGTTCCTCTGATATGTACTGAACGGAATATGTAACGACTTGAGCAACAAAATACATCTCGTTCTTGTGTAGTTTTGCAAAGATAACTAGTTTAGATAACCAAATGTTTAGATCGTAGATTGACACAGCTCATCGTAACAATGTTTAATGCAATCAGTTTAATATTTATGTATTACGTTTTCCTCATTGTGTGCATAACAAGTGCCTCGTACCTACTCCGGGCTTATGCACGTGTGAGCATTTTGTGTTCTTTGGTTAAAATACATTAATAATTGTAATTTATGCGTTATTAAGGTAGGCTACTAAATTGTATAAATTGAAGTTAAAAAACTTCGCTAAAAACGTAGGCCTACTTCGTGTAACTGAGAGTCAGTTTAAGAGGCGGTCGGAGTCGGCCGCGAAGTCCGAATGCCCTTCCGTCTTTTTAACATGGGACGAACTCTTAAATTATGTAATATTGGCTATGCGTGAAGATTGTAAATTAAAATAAAATGGTACAACCAAATAAAAAGTATTTACCAACACGTTAATGCAGAAAAATGTTGTATTTACTTTGTACCGACTCGAAAAACAGTGAAAACAAATTGTTATTTTCCCATAAGAAACACGTACATTTAGGGTGACTTTGTCGACGTTTTAAAATTGATGTACAAGCTAAATATAAATAATTATTCTATAAAAAGTACACTCATACTATTGCAATTGTCTCTATCATTTACTTTAGTAATTTTAACCGTGTTTACTATTTATACTAGGCATTTTAAAATATGTTAGCATTTGCAATGAAAAATACAGGCCGCAGTAGTTCGGCCGTAACCCTGCAGATAGGGTTGGCGTCGCTCGCCAATCTTCTATACCTTTTCCCGCCCTCCAGTAGTACAGTACAACCAATGTCAACTTGAAGATTTCGGACCTACACAACAGAATGTTAGCTTGTTATCGATCTTACCAAAGGACCATCAAATGGCCTGTACGTTTTATAGAACATTTTCTTGACATGGCTTGTGTAAATAGCTGGATAAAGTACAAAGGTGACTGTTTTACCAAGCACGTTCGGAAGCAAGACATAATGGTTCTGCACTTCTTTAAAATGCGTCTTGCTCAGCTCCTGATAATTGGAAGAACCGGAAAAACTATTTCTGATTCAGATACAGACTCAGAAGAAGACGAGCGACCTCCTCGAAAGAGACAAGCAGGTAGGCCCGGAAAGGTTTCACTTCCACTACGTGACCAGAGGACAAAGCAGGCATTGCATCTCCCTGAAGCAATGGATTTAGGTACTGCACAACGCTGCCGAAACCCAGGTTGTTCTGGAAGAACAAGGGTGATGTGTGTATCATGCAAAGTGTTTCTGTGTGTTTTAAAAGAAAGAAATTGCTTTTTAAATTTTCATAAATAGACAATTAAAGACCATTTGCCTAAATACTATGTCATTCTTTAGTTGTTAAGTTTTTAATTATCTGGTTTTTAGTTAAGTCTAAATGTTTTTCTCATTAAGTCTAGAGAAGTGTCTTGAAAGTACAGTAGTTTTTAATTTAATTTTGTTAGCATTTGCAACCTTTTGTCAAAAGAACTATGTTATTCTTTAGTTATTAATTTTTTAATTATTTAGTTTTTACAAAAGTATAAATGTTTTTCTCATTAAGTCTAGAGAAGTGTGTTGAAAGTAGTTTTTAATTTAATTTTGTTTGCATTTGCATCGATCTGTCAAAAGAACTATGTTATTTCCATGTTATTTTAGTAATACAATCTGAAGAAATGTGTTTCAAAGTATTTGTAATTTTGTTTTGTTTTACTACATAAAAGTTTCTTTTATTGCAACAGTTTATTATTTACCAAACCAAAACATGAAACTGCTTTTTGCCTATCATTGCCTAACATGGTAAAATATCATTGAGACCCAATGTACACAAATGTGTACAAATTCCTACGCCAAAGTAAAAAATAATAATAATGGAAAAATGGTAAATTAGGTCTTAAATAACTCATACCAGCCCAAAAAAGTCAATTTGAACCTTTTTTATAAAAATATATGATCTCGGGACTGAAGAGGTTATAGTGAAGCAATCAATTATATTTACATGTGATCAAGTTAAATGGAAGTTGGAAAAACTGAGAAATGTAGTATTTCCTTAAATTATGCACCAATACATTTGATAGATTTTGTTAATACATATATCCGAATGGTAAGTAATAACACATATTTGAACTTATTATACGTTACCTATTACGGATTATAAAACAAATTTACTACTATTTCTATTTAACGCAAATCTGTTGATTATTGGCAATGTAGTAATAGTTTATTTGTAAACGTTTTTATTAGTTTTTAAATTGTAATCAATTCGCGCTACACACTTTCCCAGCAACAGTTAAATAAAAAAAAATCAAATTCAAACACTATCACTTTAGCACTTTTGATATGGTAGTAGACAGTGGCAATATACATATACAATATAAGAAACTCTAGGAGGAATATTATATTATAACTTTTTTAACACAATTCTTTAAGAGTGATATCCATTACAAATATAAAATATAACAATAAAATTAAATAAGTAAACAAATATAAGAATATATATATAAACATCAATAATGACAAAATGGCAACCTATTAGGTTAAACATTTAAGACTTAACGAAATAGTATCACAAACCATATAATCTTGGATAGAGTAATAAGCTTTTTGACTAACCCAATTCTGACTCTATTTAAAATTTTGTAAACATGTTGTACAAACCTCCTCAGGGAATTCTTTAAAAACGTTTGATTGTTGTCGATAAATGAATATTGCTAGTTTTTTCAAGCCTTGGGGGCATTAGGTCTATAAAATATTTATTTCCCGTACAGGGACTGTGAATATTTTACCTGAAAGAGTAACTTATAAGATTTTCCTTACCATTTAGTAAAAAATAGTAAATATATAAACTAGCTAATGTCTTTGTTTGAAATTTTTTAAATATGGTCAAACAGTTACCTCTTCCTGGAACATTCTTTAAAGTTCTTAGTATTCTCTTTTGCCAAACGAAAACCCTTTGTAAACTACTGATGTTACCCCCATAGCGTTATGCCATACGCCACGTAAATGGCGAAATGCATAGTATACGTCTTTTAATTAGCATCTCTATTCTGATATAGGCATTTAATTTGCGCGTTAAATCGGTAACAGACAACTTGTTTCATAAATTAGTTATATTACACTTCCAATTTAAACGACAATCCAAAATAAATGTATACCTCACAGTTTTGAGTATATTACAAGTGAAAACCTTCACCAAGAAAGGGATTTGAACCCTGGACGTTTGTCATTCCTTGCAAATGCTCCATCCTCAAGTTATCCAAATACACCAGATATTGGATGATGCTATCTCATTTGTAAAGTTCGTATTATTTTCGGTAATTAAATTAAAAATTTAAAGCATTTAAAACTACGGTCGATTCAATTTATATGAGTCAAACGGATAAACTTAATTGCACATAGATCTTTCAGTTGTCGATGAATGGGTTGTTTTCTAAAGAAGTATTTTAAAATTTCTGATGTTAAAACAGTCTGACGGACTGAAAAATCCGATAATGTGAAATTAACGGCAAATTCAAAATGATTCAATCGGTTGCACAATGTACTGCAAATTTCTCTTCCGTATCTTCCTCCCTCAGTATGACTGCCATGATGGTTAAATCTTGAACTGAAAAATGAAATTGGTCATCTCATGTCACCATGTAAAAGGAGACGTCCGTCCCCCGGTCTTTGCTCGACTTATTTACGTTGTCGACCAGCTCCTCTATAAACCAACTGTTATTTTTTATTTTGAACTGATAGAACTTTCACATTTACATTTAAATTTCAGACCAGTTTAGAAAAAGACATTTTGAAACCCTTAACCCTTCAGTGAGGGATGTCAAACAAAGTCAATGCATTTCAATTCTAAATAATAGCGTGATATGACAAACTCTATATGTCTATCATCGAGATTTTTACTTAAATTTTGTATTAAAATGTTTCAAAATAATGTAAAATCAGATAACTAGTCATATCTTGTCATCTTTAAAGCGGGTCAACCACTATTTGCTTCATTTCCGCCCTCTTACAACAAATATAAGGGTATGCGTTATGGCCTTAAGTGGTCAGTTCATTGGTTAAAACTTCAAGTATAAGTAAGTAGTATTTTAATTAAATCTGAATATGTAGTTGTCCCGCTAACTTTGTTTTTGATACTTTTGAAGTACTGAGTTTAAGGTTATTTTATGTAAAAAAAAATAAAAATTACAGTAACATTTTCGTACACATTGATCATAAACATTTAAAGCATCCATAAAATTTTTTCAGGGTAAGGACTAACAAATAATAAAAAAAGATTTTAGTCACCAACTCTCAATATGCAGCACAAGTTTTACATCAAAACCTTCCGAACAAGCTAAGTCTGTTTAAAATATAATAACTTATTTAATTAAATTTTAATAAAAACAAACTTGAAAAAGTTTAATATTAACTTTAGATATACTTTCTTAGTTAAATATTTACACACAATAATATGAAATTTGTAATAAAAACGTAATATTACAACATTTTACCACTGCTTACGGATAGAAAAAATAAAATACCTTTAGAAACACGAGGGGTGATAATTATTTTCAGAGAAACTATACCCTAAGCATATCTAATCTTCTATTTGCAGGAGAGTAAATTTGAAATCCTTAAGAAAATAACCATCGAACTCAGCGCATGATTAATCTTGAGGAAACAGACATTACAACTGGTTCACCTTTCCTCACAACCATTCTTCCTACGTAATCCGCCAGCAGGTGTCGCTAGTGTAGGCTTCTTAATGCTTCATTGTCTTCGGGAACAATCGTTTAAAGAGTACACTTAATTAGCTAGGCATGGTCCGGAGGATTAATATCTGCTAATTGACTTGTATAGATCGCAGCTAATTCCGTCCGTATGTCTTTGGGTGGCGGTACCTTTGATGTCAGTCTTGTTTACCTCTATAGATCATGGTATAATGTAACAATAGGTCTAGTGACAAATTGTATCATACTTGGATTATGATGTAATGACCTTGATTTATTATGCTTAATATGAAACAATATTGATTTTTTCTTTATTATGTTCATCTCATATACAGTACAATCCTTTAATCCAGGATGATTTTTTTTAAATTACCACCTCTATTATTTAAAATACCGACAGAGATATACAAAATCCGATCTCATGGCAGTTATTAACTGTCAGGGGGGACCATAGAAACCATATTTACAAAATCTCAAAACCCACTCCCCTCCTTCACAAACTTTCGATCATTTACAATGCCAACTATGGCATACCTTCAACAACCATAAGTTTCTGTTATAAAGTAATAAAAATATGCTTACGCATTCGTTCGCTTCGCTCAGATATGTTATTTTATAAATCGTATTTTAGAATTCCATAAAGATAGGTTATTGCACTGTGTAAATAACAATCTATTACAAAGTTCAATATTCATTAGACAAACTTAAAAGCATTAAATAAACAGCTGAGCAAAGTTTACCTGATCACAGAATGATAACAAGGAACTTCTAATATTTGCGGGGAGCGGGAAGGGTCTATGCTATGCATGTTAAAATTAGCAAATTTAGGTACATTTTTCTCAGAAGTATAGAAGCTGCACTATTACAATTTTAACAGCATAATATATACTCCTTGGTTAGCAAACACATGCTCTTTCGCAATAAAATAATAACAAATACAATTTTAAAAGATATTTTAAATTGTTACTAAAAAAAAACAATTTTTTTCAAAGTAATTAATTTTTGTAAATATTATGAAAATGTTAGTATTACTTTTGTTAGCCTTACTGGTCCGGGTATACTAAACTTCATAAATACCTTTACTGGACTGCAAGCAGAAATCCAGTAAAGATATTTAAGAAATGGAAAATGTTAGGTTATGGAATTAATTTTACTTGGAAGTCTATAATATACTTGTCATCTATATTCACGTAAAACTATATTTTCAACTGGTTCAGTAGTTCCAGAGATTACCCCCTACATACAAACAAACAAAAAAAACACACTTTACCTCTTTATAATATTAGTATAGACTATACGGACCACTTGTTCCATAGTAATAATAATAGTTTAAAAAACCTATATTTGACCACACACAGATAGCTTTTTCATAATTATTAAGTTTTCTTTTTAATCTGTGCTCAATAAGATTTGCACTGGTCTAATCAAAATCTTAAAATAAATTACAGTAAATCTTATCAAATCTTATTTCTTACGCGGCTCTTCTACAGAATTTTATTAAACCATTTCCAAACTTTTCCCCAACTTATTTGCCAGTTTCCCTGAACGAGTCACGGCTTACTTTGAAATTATTTTCTACAACATTTGCATTATACTTTAGTAACTTATCTTCCATTGTATACATTTATCCTCCAAACCTACTTCCATTTTCCTTGCCTCACCATCCACGGACGACAAAGACAGCACAAGATGGTATTTTATTATATTGCCCAAGTGCAAATAGATTTAATTTAAAACAAGCATTTGATTGCTAAGTGTTGGCTGGTTTTATCTTGAGTTTTCAGAGTTGATAGTACTGTATGTATCAGAAAGTAGTACTATTCAGAATATTGGATCAAGCATGTACACTTGTACACACTTGTAGGACCAGAGATTCTTGCACAGGTTAACTCTGTATAGTAAACTTCCTTCACAATCAGGTGCTATATTTTTTTAATACACTTCCAGACAAGATAAAAATTTACAAAATTATAAGTCTTTTAAAAACAGCCTTAGAGAACTTCTTTTGTCTGTATCATTTTATTCTGTGGGTGAGTTTCTGCACTAGAGTTTTGTTGATTAATTTAAGTCTTATTAAGTCGTCATCAGTCATCACATTAATCCGTATTAGTCGTTTTATGAAAGTTTATTTAGTAAATAAAATTCTATGCGGTGAGACTGTTTCCGCCATTGTCGTGAACTTGCTATTTCAAAATCTGTCTATTTTTAATCTAAGCGTCTATTTTTAAATGTTAATGGTTACTCAAAACATGTTTAGTTATTAAAAGTCATGTGTTTGGTATATTTTGTCAAAACAAATGGAGTTCTGTGTAGTTTATTTGTTTTATTATTAAGATTTTCTGACGTATCAATTGTATTCTCTACAAGATAAATAAATAAAAATAGTGCTACATATGAGAGGAGACAGTAGATGTTCATTTTTCAGAGTTTAAATACCCTGAATCAAGTTAACTGAACTTACACCACACTTTCATATAATCAGCAGGATACCTCTTTATTAAAATTCAAGTTTTATATTTTACAAAGACAAACTAGGATTATTTTAATATAAAATAAAATAATTATCATAAATAATAATTATTTAAAACTTAAAATCCTACTTTTTAAAGTAACTTCATTTGTTAACTTATATAATGACTAGATGTTCAGTAGTTTTTAAAATTATTTTTTTATACTTCAACATAGGCTACTACTGGAGATGTTATCACGAAAAAAGTAAATGTGTGCGGTCGTGGGACCCCCGTCAGGAACGAAGTTCATCGCGCCTTTTCTTCAATTCTTTACCAGCCTTAGCAGTAACGTACGCACATAATTTCAATATGTAAATTGCCGTTTATTATTAGTTAAGAAATATTTAATGTTTTCATACGTTTAATGTTATTATAATAAAGCTGTATAATTAATTATAACATCAAATCTATGAAGGTAAACACAGTTAAATGTCCATTCATTGCAAATACATTTAAGAAACATAAAATGTTAGTTAATCAGTCTAGGCCTAACCTAAAATTATTGTATATATTTTGCCTTTAAGGCAGATAAAATAAATTAAATATACACACAATAATTTTAGGTTAGGCCTAGACTGATTAACCAACATTTTTATGTTTATTGGATGTATTTTAGCGCTTAAAGATAATATCCGAACTACGCCGGACGGAACGATCGTCTCTTAATTTAAATATATGAACCAAAACACATGCTTCTCAAATGTATTTACATTCATTGCCATAGCAACCAATTTGATAACGCTTTTTCGTTACTCGTATTTTATATTTGTCACTGTGATAGCAACCACTTAAAAACATTTTTTTCCGATACGCATTACATTTTCTATTTGTTAACTCCTACCGCAACCCGCGTTAAGGAACTTCGTGCCAAAACAGTTTGTGTTACCGAACTGTAATTAAGAAAAAACACTCAGTTTTTTCATCATCGGAATTCAATGCTATACAACAATTTTTCCTGACTACTTTCCGCTTCCCTGGCTTTCCCAGACCTCCCCTAACCGTATGACCTATCCTCTCTTATAATACAAACACTAAGATATGTATTTAAAATCATCAGATATCAGATGTTTAAAATCAGTTGTAATAAGCGAATCACAGATTAATTGTTGTTTGCTGTTATTGCTTATCCTAAAATATAATAAGGAATACATAGTTTTCTAAGTAATTCATAAAATATTTGTAAAATAAGGAATAAAAATTGCTTTTTGTATAACCTGTATACATTCTGTATATAGAAATATTATTAAAGTTGAATATATGACTATTATTGTATTATATAATATGCATGCAGCCTAAATATAACACATGTGTGCCGTCAAAATAATTAATTGGCTAAAACCGAATGAAACCAACTGAAGGTGAGTTTTAAAATAAAAGTGATGTCAGAAAATATGCAACAACTGAACCTAATTACACGCATTCAACTTTCTTTTCCTCCGCCGCGGGCTCTGGTAACGCGGGCTCTAGGGGGAGGGGGGGGGTCTTCTTAATCTGAAGCTGCCAACTTTGTTGTGTATACAGTTTTTCTGCTTAATTAGGCCCGACAAGAAAATGAGTTTCGGATACACTCGGATTTTAAACTGATTAAGAAAAAAAGATGACTATTATGAATATTGATGGTAATGTTTTCCGTGAATATTTTAATTTTGCCCGGAAACAAACCAGTTTTTGTTGCTTCTGATTTCCGCTCATCTGTTAGTTATGTAATGCTGTGATCAGGTGGTTTTAAAGTGGTTTCGCTAAAACCCAAAACTCCGACCAAATTGTTTTCGAATAGCAAAATAGGGTTCCATGTATTTTATTTAAGTTTAATATTTCAACTTTTTGTTTATTTTCTTTTTTACAACATATACACAAAATGATACAACATCACTGTTTCCTTAAAAAAGAGAAAAAAAATCAAAACAAGCTGTGATACTTTTATATGTAGTAACAATAATTTTGTCCATCAATCGATGGTAACCGCTTATGTGTTTCGCCTTCAAAAATAAAATAAAAATATTTTTGTTCACATAAAGAGTAAATAAAATACAGAGACACATATCGAAACAGCAATACACACATGCATAAAACGTGTTTATGTACACAATTTATAGTCCATAAAAAAAATAAAAGGCTATTAATTGCTATATAAACCAAATACAATAAATATTCATAATAATACAAAATAAAATATTTTAGTCAAGAAAATTAAACGAACTTACGACCTGTTATTATTGGAGCTCACGGTACAAATGAAAAGGGATGCAACAAATAGGCGAGATATATTTTATAATTACTAAAAATGTTTATCACGTGTTCGTTGTTGACCTTATGGACAACTTCAATGCAAACTAGAGCAGATATAAAGGAAAACAAAGTGGAAGCTCATAATACCTCCTTTACCTCTAGTAGTGTGTAACTCTATCAGCTGCAGCTCACTAAACGTCTTCTTGGATTGTTGATTTAAAAATATATGTTTTTAAAAACCACCCCAAACAGGTTTTTTCCATTATTGGTTCTGCAGTTTTGTATTAGAAAGTCGTTTTAGTTTTTCTTTTAGTTTGATAAAATATGATTTTTATTTGTTATTATTAAAATTAATAATTAGTTTGTTGTAATTTTTGTATTAATTATTTAAAGACGGAACAATAAGAAACAATTAAGATCAAAACAAAATAAGCCTATTAAAAAATCTGCTAACTCTCTCACCACTGAATCAGGCAGGTGATCATTGGTAATCTTGACAGTTTAAAATGGTAGCCTTTCAATTTTTGCCTTAGATTTTGTCAATTACATGTTCAATGTTATGCACAAATTTATAATAGGAATTGAAGTTAGAGGTTAAGCAATTGATTGAAAAAGACAACAGGATTTGTGGAAAATGAATGCTAGTAGACAGTCAAATGATGAGGATGCACCTAACGTTTTGGTCCGTCGGTCTATTTATGCAAGAAGTACTTTATTTTCCTATACCGCGACAATCATTCCTATCCCCCTATGACAGAAATTTAGTTGAAAAGAAAGGACGTATAGTAGAAACAATGAAATGGATTGTTCAGTAATTTTAAGTCAGTAATCAACTCCTAAAAGGCGAGTGTACGTAAGTGAATAACATTAGAGTGTAGCGCATGCGCAAGATTGTATTGTTTGATTTATCCCTTACAGCTGATTTCGTCCATCAGCTGTAGTTCTGCAACAGCTATGTAAATCATTCAAGGTTAACAACTTTTAGGTTAAATTTTGTATCGTTATTATAGGAATAAAAATGTACATTGATACATCTGATTTGTTCTGGCATATCTGTTTCCTGACATGTCTTGGGCTATTAATGTTTTATTATATGGTTCTTAAATATTGCGATTTAATACAATCATAAAAGTTTGAGCTGTTGTTGATTTACAAATTAAGGCCTACTGAAGATGAAAACCTGAGTAAATTATAATTACATAATGTATTTAAAATATATATAGTTAACAAATAAAATAATAATAATATTGTAGTTTTTCCTAGCACAGTTACGTAGGCATAGCTAATGTTTGTTGTTTTTCTGATGTATACCTAACTAATCTTATTAAGATTTTTTACTGGGGCTTTCTCGTTTCAAACAGTATAGAGTTTCTAGTTAAAAAATTTAAATTATTTCATTTCAGTCGAAAAATATTATCATACTCTACATTACTTAGTGTAGACTAATATTGGGTTTAGTTTAAGACCAACTTAGGTATTAAGACAAGAAGTAGACACTTAAACTAGTTTTAATCGCACATTTTTTAAAGTTTGAGTTTTTTCTTTACTGTCCTATTTTACACCAATCTCTCAGAACAAAATTCTCTACAAGTTTCTTTTAAGTAGTTTACGTGTTTGTTAATGCTAACCATTTAACAAAGTCAATGTCCTTCAAACCTAAAGAAAACTTATTTTTCCAACACTGGAAATATATATATATATTTTTTTATTCATTATTTTCCCAGTACAAAAGAATTAGTAACACTATTAACTGTTAGTTATAATAAAACTAAATAATAATATGTAACTTTAAACAATTATTAAACAACTTATTAACTTAAAATAATTCAAATTGAACTTAAATACTATTATACAATAATTTCAACAATATTATAAACTTAAACAAACAATGAAGGAAATCATAAAATTACCCTTCTGGTACAAGGAAAATGTAGGCACTTCATTTAGGCTTTAATAAGCCTGTTTAGAAGCTACCCTCATTAAGAAAAAAAAGAACTTAAATGATACTTATCAGACTTCGAATAAAAAACCAAGGGCGGTGAAAACTTATAACATACTTTAACAAAATAAGAATACAAAAACAAAAATTAGCACAAAGTCTAAATTGAAAACAAAGGTTATTAAGAAAATACACAGAAGTAATACTAAAAATACTTTAACATATATTATACTAGAAAATTCAACGCAAAATAAACACAGTCACACATACATTCACACACAGTCTTAAAACAGCGTTCACATGTTCATTCAGTTTTTTTAAATTACAATTTAAAAAATGCTATTTATATCATCTAAATTGTATAGCCATCGCCTCAAAAGCTTTAGAAAGGTTTTACAATTTTTACATTTTTTAATATATTCTGGCATATTATTAAAAAGTTTCGGGGCAACAAATAAATAAAATTTCATAAAACAAGTCTTATTGGGCTTTGGTACAGGGTGTTGCGCACCACGCCTAAGTCTCATTTTATCTGGGTTAAGTACTAGTTCCATATTTCCACTCCGTTTGTAAAATATCTTTAAGACTTTGTATACGTACAGATGCTACAGTGGAAGTATTTTTAAATATCTGAAAAGAGGCATTGAATGAACCCTTTTAGATTTATGACAAATAAGCCGAACAAATCGTTTTTGAATATTCAAAATCTGTTTAAGATTAGAAATATAAGTACCTCCCCAACATGCCAAACCATAAGTTAGTCTACTATGTATTAACGAGAAATATACAGTTTTTAAAACGTAACTAGGAGCTAAGTTTTTTTTAAAGTAAAACACGCGCATTATCTGGTTTAATTTTGTTTGTAGTTCTCTTACATGAGGTTTCCAAGAAACTCTAAAATCCACAGTCAAGCCCAGATACTTTATACTTTGTACCTGTTCAATAGAATTACATTGCTGTAAGCAGTTAGTATTGGTATAAACACATTGTAAACATTTATAAGTCAGGGGGGTATAACTGATTACTTCGTTTTTTTAAATAGAAGAGTATAAACTTTGTTTTGTCAGTATTTAGCACCATATAGTGTTTAGAAAATCAAACTTGTAATGCATTCAAATCAAATGCCATATCATGTCGCAGATCTTCCCAGGATTCCGCCACATAACATATAGCTGTATCATACGGAAAGGAATTTATTTTACAGCGAAGGCTTGAATTACATAAACTAATAATATACACCAGAAATAAAAGTGGTCCCAATACTGATCCCTGCGGGACACCGTATTTGACTTTGACATATTGGCTCATATGTTCCCCGATCCTAACTACTTGTACCCGATCAGTTAGATAGCTTCTAAACCAATTATTAATATTTCCCCTAATTCCACATTTATTTAGTTTTTTAAGTAACAATTCATGATCTACCATGTCGGCGGCTTTTTTTATATCCAGAAAGATCCCACTCACACATTTACTATTATTTAAGCCATCATAAATAGAAGAACTAAATTTTAAGAGCGCATCTTCAGTACCAATACCCTCTCTAAACCCAAACTGATTATTGCTAAGAAATTTCTCTTTCTCGAAAAAAAATCAAAACCGGTAATATATAAAACGATTACCGGACTTTTCGTCCCACTTTTGGGGGTGGCTACCTGGGTTGGGTTTAATAATGATCTCCAAATATCTAAAGGTGGACTTTTCGTCCCACCTAAGGGAAGGGTTGCAGAAAGGACCATATATAGAATAATTTATCTGACCTTAAATACGTAATACGTTATAACGATTTATATCGATTAGGATTTGTTTGACCTATCAGATTTACAAACTTAAGTAAATTCAACCATAAATAGTTACGCTATAATTTAATGATTCCCACCACACTTTATCCAGGCGTTGGACTGGCAAAATGATTATACATTTTATAATCATTTTGGCGTGATTAGAACCAGCTGTGGTTAAGCTTTTGACCTAACCTAACCAAACCTAACCTAACCTAATCTAATCTACCTGCATACAAATTTGAGAACGATTGCCGTAGTGGTTCTCTTAGAATACAAGTTTAATTTTAATCAGTAACAAATTATTCGCACAATCGTATTTATCAGATGAAATATACTGAAAATAGCTTTGGTTTAAAATTTCTTTGATCAAAATATGAATTGATGAATTTAACGTATTATGAGGGAAAGACGGTCAGATAACTTTCTGCAACCCTTTCCTCAGGTGGGACGAAAAGTCTGCCTAGAAATATTTGGAGATCATTATCAAACCCAACCCAGGTAGCCACCCCCAAAAGCATTTTCCGCATTTTTCATGTGGGACGAAAAGTCCGGACACCATACAAAACACACAGAGATAACAATCAGTAGACCGCTCTGCGACATACAGACAGTACTCGTTGAGATGAACTACATTTCAATTTCGTATTTATTTATTTAAGTGTTAAATTATGACTTGTGTGTTAGTGTCTGTGTTATGTGTGAATGTATAAACATTTAATGTTTGACGAACTCACCAGAGTGAATTAGGACCCGATGATGAAGTTACGACTTCGAAACATGTCGTCATAAAACTAAACGACAAGACCGACCTTTTTAAGGTAATGTAATTATTAGTATTACATTTTTCTAGACAGACGTTTGCGTATTGCGTCATATATCCAAAAAGAATATTCTAGTTATAGATCCGGCACCTATTTTATTCAATTTTCCTGCTTAAAATACATAAAAACCTATACTATTAAAAACTTTAATTAACGTCACACAAATTATCGTATAACCTCATTTCTATGGGGGAGCTGAAACACGGGCGAAATATTTCGTAATTTGACGAGCGGTGGTACTGTAAATATATTCGAAACACCTTATTATGATGTGTTCTCCAAAGATTAAGTTTTAAAGCATTTTCATCTTCACAGGTTGGCATTTTTTCTGAAACAATATGATGAAGAGGAGTTTTGTAAATTTTAACCAGAACACTATTTGCATATTCTGAACTGATGAGTAGCCTACACCAAAAAGTATTCATAGTTTAGAAATGTTAAAGATAATAAAGTATCGCAATATAATGTTTAAATTTACCAGTACAACTAGTTACCTAAGCTATTTGTTGGAAATACTGCAAAAATATAAAAAAAGTTGAAAATATTAACATAACGTATTAATACACTAATAACTTTTGAAATAACTTAAATACCAAACCAGGTTAAGATTATAAAATATTAGCATGTTTCCAACAATAAACGACCTAATCTACATACTTAACTTTGTATTACAATCCACCTCCTAAAAGACGAATAATTTGCTCCGTTTCCTTAAAATTAATTTGCATAATTACCGGCCTCTGTTTAAACTGTTCTTTGCTGAACATTTCCCATAGTTTGCATTCATTTAGAAGACAAAAGAGTCGAAACATACATTCGACGGCAGTGACCTACAAAATATTCAAACTCCATGAGCCCGTCGAGCGTACGAAAGGAACCGGACTATAAACGATTGTTATTATTCGTCCAAAATATTTCGTTGCTTTA
>JAGFPH010000373.1:84354-95882 GCA_018207615.1 Philaenus spumarius
GACTATAAACGATTGTTATTATTCGTCCAAAATATTTCGTTGCTTTATTCCTGAGAAATTTATTTCTTTGATCAGATCTGTTATCTTGATTCCACGCTGAGATTTAAATGTATTGTTGTTGAAGAGTGTTTTAGTTTGTACGTCAATTAATAGCTTTCGTTTCCTAAACGAATTGGACTGTTGAGAAGATACTTTTGTTTTTCATAGATGTAATTATTTGTTCTATTTAAAATAGTAGTGCGTGAGAATATTCTTTTTTAGTTATATAGCTTTAGAAGAAATAAAATATCACGAAAAATACACATGGTGATTAAAAAACTCGGCAATAAGTGAGGAGCTCTGATCTATATAAGTAAAAATTAATAAACAAGTTATATACGTAGGTCCTATATAGTTTTCAGTAGTGGGCTATTTTTCTTTTCTAAAATGGATAGTAACTTTAAGCGATTAAGATTTCGATGTCAAATTTTGTTTTTGCGTTTTTTTTATAACCTTTTTTGCTATGCTACATTTACCAGTACACGATGAACGAAAACTTTATGAAACATTTTAAAAACCATGGTACTAAACAATTTTAACGTTAAATGCCTTAAAACCCGTTAACTTTACAAAAATATTACAGCCTTATTATTGCACTTCGTGTATACTGATGATGGCAACATTGGGGTTGAAATGCGTTTGTGTAAATAAACGTATCGGCAGTGATATTCTTTGTTCAATATTTTATTTTTTTAATCTTATTAATTTAGTAATATTTCTTTTCCAGTATAAAGTAAAACAGCAAGGATGAATTAAATTAAATTACAAATGAAAAAACATTGACCGAGTCCGGTATTAGAACCCCGGACCTTTCAATGTCGTTTGAGATGAATTAATTTAGTATTTATTTTGGTTTAAAAAAAAAATGAGATAACATTCCATTATCACTATTATTACATATTTTAAGGTGTTATTTCAAATAACATCTTCTTGTTTCAGTTTGACTTACACCGGCAGATGTCGCAGGATGTTTTATTTTATATGCAATAGTTTCATCAAAATTTACATTATATCTTAAGAGTAATATTGGACGTTTTTTCTAATAATATGAATATTATGTACAATTCATATAATAAAGGAATAGGTAAACATTGTTTATACAAAAAGTAATCGTTAATTAATAGAGTATTTCTAGTGTTTTTCTGTCCTATACACACATATGTCTCAGGACCTGTGACATCGATTTTTATCTTGAACCACATTAATTTATAGAATTTCCACAGATCAGTAAAAATTGTAAATTCAGATATCTTTATAATATCTTTATAATATTTTATTCAGATATTATGTAAAACATTATTGGGTAAATTATTTAATAAAATTTCATTTCGAAATTTATTGTTTTACAAGTGACTTTACGTGTTTAATATAAAAATATGTATGAACTTAATAATATAAAAATTATCTCTAAATTATCGCATTGAAAAACAAATATTTGGTAATGTTACAATGTTTTACTGCTAATTTAATAGCACTAACACAAACACATACGTCAAGATGAAACATAATCCATCTTACAATGGCATTGAGAACATGAATGGTTAGGCGAAGAAATCATTCAGGAATTCAGGAATCGTGCTCAACTTGCATTTGTATTAAAATTTTATCAGATGGTAAATACCTACTGGAGAGAATCAAAGTATAAAGGTCGAACTGTATGTTGCAATGTGAAGTACAGGATTAGGTATATTAAATTCAATAATACTGTACTTTGTTTGCTGTCGTCGAATTGAAGAAATAGATTTAAGTTAAAAAGTGCAGACATAAATATGTTAAACTATAAACAATAAGTAATAAATTAATTAAAAGGGGAAAATATAATAAACATAAAACTGAATATATAAAAGAAATATGTAAAATTGATTTTATATGTAAAGTACAAATTGTTTAAACAAACGTAAAAAATACGACATATTACATGTAAACCAACGAAGAATGTATTACACATACGAAGAATTAATACACAATGCACTAAACGAGTGGACAGTATATCATAAATTAAAAGTTAAAAAGACAATATAAAAAACATAAAAATCAATTCAATAAACAAAAGAATAATCCACATGATAAACAATATAATAACCATACAAACATCTTTAAAGAAATTGCATGAAGCAAAATAAAAAAATCAATTTAAACAAAATTGAGGGAATTAAATTATTTTACTTATTCTTGTAAAATGTAAAAGTTATGTAGCATTGTTTTTATATTTGTTCACGTGTTAAAACTATGTACAGAAAAAAAAATTAAAAGACGTTTTATATATTTTTTAGATATATATCTTAACACATCAATTGTTAGAGGAACTAAGAAGAAATCGACTGATTGCTTCAGTAAAATACAACTTTCGCATCAGGGATGGTAAATTACTAAATTTACAGATCAAAAATGAACATTTATCTAAAACTGTGTATATTTGGGTACAGATATTGTAGTCATAATATATATACTATTTAAATTAGTTTATTAATTTAAAGCAGTTTTACAAACTTCATCAATAACACGTGTGACATAGGTGTTTAACGCTCAGTTACCATTTTAGCTTTACAAATTACATTGTAATAGATTGATACATTTTGTGGTACAATGAGGGCCAATGTTTTTTGTAGGAAGGAAACTTAGGTCAGTTGGTGTGGAAACTTTATCAAAGGAAACTACCAATAAAAATTCAAAATAGAGAAACTGTTTTTGTTCAGGCTGGAAGTTTTACAAGTTTGTTTCTTAATATTTAAAGTTACTTAATGTTTCAATTAATTCTTAGTACTAATGTTAACCTATTTTTGTTGGCTGATATTCTCTATTAGGTGTACAAAATATGTTTTTATTTTTAAAACCCATAATTTTTTTACGTTTTTAAAATAACTTTTAAAATTGTCTTAAAGATAGATTCACTTTCATATTTATGCCTGTAGCCTTAATGGATTCTTAATAATTACAATAGTTATAATTGTCTTCTTTTTTGCGAGGCTGTCGAACAATACTAATAACTATATTCTTGTAGTTTCTTATTTTTTCTACGTATTAAAATTATATTCTTTTTTTGTGATGCTGTCAAACAATCATAGGATTGTTAATAGTAATTTTATTCTTGTAGTTTCTTCTTCTTATATATCTATGTAGAACATGTGTAATAATATAATTAATATTATTGTTCGACAGCATTGCAAAAAAAGAAGGTAATTATAAGTATTGAGATTCGCTCTGTTCATAAATCACTAAAATAATTGGCTACTAAATTTAAGATCTCTAAACTTATTTTGTTTTAATGGTAGCTAAAAGTGTTTGTTTATCATTGGCAATATAGACGAACGCCCTAATTGTATAAACACTGAATTAATTGAAAATTTAAACATTTTCTATTAAACATAAATCATAAAAACCGACCATGAAGTATTTACATGGACGATTAATTGAAGTTATTTTTACCAAGTCAACTATTATACAACAGAACAACAACTTACATAAATGCAGACAAACCAGCCGTTAGAGATTCAAGTTATAATTCAGCTTTTTCTACGCATTTTTACTGTCATGTGAAATCGATAAAAACGCCGCTGATGCAGAAACTATAATTGACACTTAAAAACTTAGCGGGACTACAACAGAATAATAACTCATGAAATGTAGTTGTCACTGACCGCCATGTAAGTGCAAATTGTGATCGTCCTATCATCACAATAATAGTGTAGACTTATCATACATAATATAAGTAATTACTTGATTTAATATATGCAATAAATTGCGATAGCAGGAATCGAGCGGTTTTCATATTGATTACTTCCAGTGTTTTTTTTTTTTAATTTGTATTGTTAAATGCACTATACAATTGTTGTATTACTGTGTGTATGTGCAATTGTATTTTTGATACATGAAAAATAAGCGTGAATTTAAAGATAGCGTGTTTAGCATTAAATGTTTTCCTAACAATTCAATTGTTTAAAAACAGAATTACTTGTTGTGACGCTATAATTAGTCCTAACAGTATTACTGTCGGTTGGTAACATGTAACATTATGGTAACAATGAGCTTTTGAGGAGAATTCTCTAATAAATCCACCATAATATGTTTTCAACTTTTTTGTTTTTCGTACAAAAACATTTATGAAAACTTTTTAGACTGGTAACTAAGTTATTAACTTGAACAAATTATTTTTCTCTCGTGAAAATAAAATTATATCAATCATGGAGTTGGTCATGGAGTTGAACAGCTGATTTCCGAAATTATGTTTATATGTTTGAGGGTTTCAACCAACTATTTGGGAAGTTTGTCTACTGAATTGCTACGTGTTTGAAATAAATTAGTAGAATTTGTTTGTACCTCAGCCTCCAGCACCTGTTCACATTTGCACCATGACATTGTGACATGACATTGTCCGTCGGCCTCAGATCAGAACCTCCTCCACGGTAAAATTCCAACAGAGAACTTATATGGTATTTACGTTTTTATCGATTTTGGTTTAACCAGGCGAGCTATGAGGTCGTTTAAGCAAAGAAAATGTGCATAATAATCTTCCATATTTATTTTATTAAACAAAACCCCAAACAGTTTCATTCTAGTAAGATAAATCTTTAAAATAATTTACTTTCCTTAAAAAAAAAACGAGCTTAAGGTTGTTAAATTTTGCGGCTAACGAACTTGTCCGAGCGACTTAGAAAATCAACATGTGCACCAAATTTGTACCCAATCGGAACTAAAATGTGGGCCATTATTAGAGTGCGAAAACATAAATATTAAATATACATATACAATTTTTAATAACACAATAAAACTTGTTCATTGACCATTTCCGTCATTATATTTCACCATTAGAGTCACTGCAATAGCTCAAATTTTCTATTGAAATTCGCTTATAAATGATTTATTATGACACTTCCTAGTTTTATATAAAGAATCTACAGCTTTGGGGGGGGGGGGGGAGGGGGTTACAAAATTGTGAAAGAAAAATGGGCGTAAGGCAAGGGTGCTTATAGAGTCCATTGATATAATAGCTTTTTTAAACGACCTACACGATTTATTGGGTGGGGGGGCGTTGTTTCAGCGGGAGTGTGTTACTTTACACAATCATAATCAGGATATTATCCTCCAATGCCTTTAGGCTATTGTTGATCAATTAATATAATATTGTATTCAAGGAACTTAAGAGTTAATTTGATAAAATCGAAAGTTATGTTTTTTTAGAAGAGTTGTAAATTTAACAGGTAATGAAAAGATTGATAAAAAACAACAGAAACCGTATTTAGGGCTTAGACTAACTCTTTATTTACTGTACTTATCTTATGAGACTCATCACAGATCAAAGCTGTCCTTGCAAAAGTTGGTATTATTAGTATATATGGTCTAAATTGTATGTTTGTAAGTATGTTCTCCGTCTACAAAATTTACGTGTTTTCAAGCCATACAACTGCATGTTTTGCAGCACAGGTTTGAGTCTATTGAGAATACAACAGTTCAAAAAAGAATATTTCGCTGTTTTATAATGAAACTTATATTACCGATTATGTTTACCATTAATCGCCCCAAAATACGCAATGTATATGTAACTATACAAAGTACCACCAAAGAAATCTAGTGATTATCGTGCTAGACATCACGGACTGAACGTATACAGCAAACATCCTTTCCAAGATGGTGATAATATGATAAGCTGACACAGTGCATTAAACACCTTCAGTGTATTTTACCTTTTAAACAGCTACCATTGTCTAGATCCTTTTACTCTGTGGAGGAGGAGTGTAGCCTAATTTAGCCGGCCTTGAAATAATGTATGTTATCTCCAACTTTCAATTAAAACCAATTTGTTTAGGCCTATATGTTATATGTTTTAAAATTATTCAAAATTCGAAGCTGTTTTCCTTTTAATTGTTTCAACTCACTTGTTTATGTCCATCTATGTTAAAATTTTAATATGTTACAGTTTAAGATTATTAATAATTAGTTATATTTAAATTATGAATTGCAATTTACATTTTATTGCTAGTCCCCTCCCCAACCATTTAAAGTTATAATTTCTTATCTCTGTGAAAATTGTTTTGTGTTTGTGTGTTATTAATGTTAATTTATATTGTGACGTCTCTCAGTTAAAAGACAATGACATATTGCAATGGGAATGGATATTAACAAAAATTATGATTTTTGGTACACGGAATGGAAACATTAAGTAATTAAATACGTCATAGAAATAAATAAGAACTGTTCAATAAAAAACAGTACAAATGTAATTTTTAAAAATGATTACGTACGGATCAGAAAGAAAAGTTTATATTAGAAGCGTCAAATGAAAAATACTTCAAAACTTGATCAAGTTTTAATTTTAATACGGGTGAAATGGGGAATTTTAATTTTAATAATAATGAATCAACATTAAGTTGCGAGAAACAAATGGGCGGTTTATGTATAGGACAAATTAATTTATTTAAATTTACAGTTATTGCAGATTTTTATGAAAAATGTTTTTGTTTAAAAGAAATTATTCTCAAAACAAAATAGGATATAATTGATTTAAAGTTAGGAAGATACAAAACTGGAATAGATAAAAATATATTTCCCTTGTCCAATCCAACAATATACGAATAAAGATCTGTCAAACTAATTCGCTAATTATTTTGCATCCATTTTATTATAATCACAATGCAAATTTGCTTACTTTGAATGTGTCTTTTCATAATCCTCTTTCGACTCAGTTCACATTTTCCTCTTGTAACATCGACGACATCAGTAATACATTTGCAAATCACAATGTCAAAAATCGGCATTATTCGATAAGATTCGAGCTAGAGATTTGAAAGAAAATTCACAAATAATCACAGCACTTATTATCCAATAATCAATCAATTGTTTTTAATTTCTGATTTTCCCCCTTAACCATAATTGGAATTGCGTAAAAAAGTTACTCAAGAAATAAAAATTACTAGACATGTTGTTTTAAATGAATTCAAGGAATATTCGTGTGAAATTTAAAGAAAATTAAACAACTCATTTTGTCGTGACTGAGAAACAAACATATATTTTTGTTTACGAAATGTCAAACAGTTGATCAAAATTGATAGTAGGCCTACTCCTAAAACAAAGTTTTCAAGTGCTATGCTTTTTTTACGACTTTTCTACTATAGTTTATAAGTAATTTGTGTAAAGGTTTTTAACATAATTAATTTCGTTCCTATTATATTTGTTTCTTCCTTATGTTTATAATTTTGACTAAACTAAATTTTTTAATTCACCTTAAGTAAGTTTTATTTGGTTTATAGTATCCGTTTTTAATTTATTTATTTCTTCCGATTAAGACTATTTTACACGTTATAATTTTATAATGTACGTTGAAAAAATTGTTAATGCTTCATAAAATTTGTTTAGCGTTTATTTTTATCGTATTACTTTACAAGTTGTATTAAAGATTTATTTGTAGAGGCATTGGAAGCAAAATTAAGACCCTATAAGATTATATTAATATTAAAAACATTTGAAAAACTAAGAAATGTTTATTGATTCATGGGATCGAACCAAGAATAAGATAATGACACATATTGATATCGAAAACATTTGAAAAAGTAAAAACGTTTATTGGTCGTTAGATCAAACCAAAAATTATTAGAACTGAAGCCACGGACAATAAACCCATTCATCTTCTGTTGATATAGATGGCAAGGAACAATTTGCGTAATATTGGTAGTGAATAATTTACAAGGTGTATAATAATATTAAAACTGTTATGTTTAGCAAAAATCATTAAATTTGTGTCTTTTTCCTGACTGCAAGAAACATGTTTGCCAAATTTTAAGAAAATCAAACAACGGGTTTGGTCGTAAAACGTAACAAACAGACAGATGAAAAGCCAAACGTTCTTGAAACAGAACTTCGCTTACACTCGGTCAAATGACCATTTTAGAGAAACTGTTTCTAAACTAACAGTATTCCACCGCACCATACACTGTTCCATTTTGTTTTCAAACCATTAAACGTTAACAATACACTTTAAGTGTCGAGTAATGTTTAAAACAATACAAAACGGCTGAGATAAATCTGTTCACAGCTGTTCTGTTCACAACACGTTGTGTGGGAGAAAAATCAACAGGTTAAGTCAAACAAGGCTGGAGTCACGCATCGGGTTATGGAAGGTCAAACAACGACGTGAACACTAGATAATAGTACTAGAAACAATTCCATATCTATAAACACACGATATTACGGCTTCGAGTTTACCTAACCTAACCCAACCTAACCTTACACGAACCTATAACTGTGCTGAAGAACTGGCTCGTACAGTTAATGGCTTTATAAACACAGCTTATAGGATGGAACGAACTGAGGAAGATCGAATGAATATAGGGCACATTGTGGCCGAGATTGGTCTGATTCAGTTGAGTTAGACAAGGCTAAACTGAGTTCGGATAAACTCAGCAAAATTATGTGGGTTCTAATCTACTAGTCCACTTGCTTTAGTGAACTCCGCATCGAACCTTCGGAATTTAATCCCCGTAATGAGTAAATTCAACAGAATCGTTGGTAGTTTTGAGCACGAGACTTAAAAAGTTGTAATCTAAAAACAAAGTACATGACACAACAACATCTACACATATCGCAGAATCGTGTCTGTCTGTCTATTTGTGACGACATCAACTAAGAACGGCTGAACGTATAAAGCTGGAGTTTGAGCCATTAGACCAAGCATTTCTTCGGGAAGGTTTAGAAGAAATCCAAATTTGAAAATTCCATTTGTTCAAAATTGTGACGCCATTAATGACCAACTACGATTTTTCGCCCTACTTTGTTTACCTTTCTGGTTATAACTTTAAACTGGTAGCACCTATATTCATTTGAGGTACTTATTTTATTCAGCTCGTCTAGCTCATTCAAGTGGCCACTGAGCTGATTATGTTGCTTGCATATTTTAGAGGATATAACTAAAAAAGTAACAGTTTTTCTTATACGTTTTTGTTACCCTTCTTTTTAAACCGCAGTAGGGTTTAGGAAAATTTTGAGACCACGTTGGCGATTGGAAATCTACTTTTCTACATCATATTTGATATTTAATTCTCCAACTTGATGTAAGGTGTCGAAAATGCAAAACACTTTTGCTTTAACGTATTTTTGGCGGTTATTTCACGTGAAAAAAGTAGCGGGTATGGATAATTATTTGATAAGTTCACATTGGAAGTTTAAAACTACTACTTACGTCCATAGGACTACGAACGACTTGGTATATCTTGCAAATTGAGACCAACTTCATAAGGTCATAAGGTTCATAAGGTCTGCTATCTTATTTTTAGTTTAGTGCTTAATTTGAACCTCTATTATATACAAAAATCCCTTCATTCAAGCAAAAACTCTACCCCATCTGAACGCTACGCCAACCACCCTACAACTACCTCTTTCCAAATCAATGCTTATCTCCGAAAAATATTGAAGTGTGGAATAATGGGTTTTAATTTGCGAGTCGCCTTGGGAGAAAGTGAGCGTTGCCATCTATTTAGTACTACAACTATTAAGCCCCCGTGAAAAATCACGGCAAAAAAAATGTACAACAGAAAAAAACATTAAAAAAAATTAACTGGGTGTGCTTAAGACCACACGTTGGAAGTGATAACCTCTATGACTACGGGGATTTTTAACTCGGTAAATGTGTACATTTATAAGGATTATAAAACTGTAGGCCTATTTGTTCAAATTGTTTATTTATATCCGTTATTATATATTTAAAGAAAGGTAAAAATATTATCTTTTAGTTACCTTTTGTTTCATATTGATAGATCAAATGATTTAGAAGTTGTTGATATTACAGTAAAGAAATTAATAATCAAATATGTTATACAAAGATGTACGAATGTTTGCGAAGTTAAACAGTAGGTATCCTTCTTTAAATTTGTATAAACGAATATATTGATGATCAAAGGTTAGTTTTGTATACAGTTTATAACCCCAAAGCAAATCTTATAACGTGTAGAAGCCCATATAACTTATAGTTATAGAAGCCTACATTAGTTGTATAACTAATATATAAGAAAATTAACATCACAAGAAATTTTAATGGTTGAAGTTGTAAACATAACCCCAAAATATAATCTACGCTGGGTTTTGTTTAAGAATTACAGATGATGGGCGAAATCAGCTGTTATATTATATTAAATAATTCTTATGTGTTAATTTGATTGCTATGCTAATAAATGTAAATAATGTATTAATAATATTCCCTCTCCACGATCTGACTTGTGTCTAAACAAAAGCGTGACGTGAGATCTCGCGAGAATTGTGTACATTTGTAAGGGCTATATATATCATAGTGTAATAATAAAAATATTACATTTAGTGTGCCTACTCACGTTGATTATGTGAAAGTATTTGATCTATTATATAACTAACTAGGGGACACCCCTGCGTGCTCCGCACGCCAACCCCCAAAACACATATGTTATGTTTTATTTATAATAAAGGTGTAGGATTAATGATAACCTCAAAACTAAGATGGTAAATAATGTCAAATGTTCAAATTAAATTATTTCTTATATTTTATAACAGCAGTTATAATAATGGTTAAAAGAACCAGCAAGGCTCAGGTCTACACTTAAAACCCCTAACCTAAAAGCTAGAAATAAATACATCAATAAATGCTTAAAATTTTGAAATCAGCTGTTAATGGAAATATTGGAGCTAACAGCTATATTATCTGTTTGTTATTAATTGGTTGCTATGGTAATAAATGTAAATACATGTGTTGATTTATCATTCTGGGCCTAACCTAAGAATTTTTTCCGACTAAATTTACAAATATTGGAATAAAAAAAGGTTTTTATCGTAATGAATTATAGCCTATGTTACTCAGGGATAGTGTAGCTTTTTATTAGTAAAACTGTTTTTTCAATCGGTTCAGTAGTGCCAGAGATTACCCCCTACATACAAACAAACAAACAAACACACAAACAAACAAAGAAACTTTACCTCTTTATAATACGAGTATAGATATTGTTATAACTAATAACATGTTTTGAGGTTAGAAGTACCTGTAGTTGAAAATCTAAATTTGTTTACAATCTATTTCGTTTACTTCGTTCTTCGGAAGAAGGTTTCTATGCCTGCAAAAAACTAACTATATATAAATGTATCTATGCCTTTAGGTATTTTTAACGTGGTAAATGTACAAAGACTATAAATAATTATAAGAAGTAGGCCCATAGTGCGTATAAACTTCACTGTGAACAAAAGAGTACAGCGCACGCGCATTGCTGTGTGGTTGTTTGATTTATTCGTCGTAATTAGTTAATAAACTAAAATCCTCATCGAATATACCGCTCAAAGGTTTTAGCATTCTTTTTGATCAAAGTTGTAAACATAACCTTAAAGTACAGTATATATATCTAGGGTGGTCCTATGTATTGAATATACATAGGGTTGGTTGTATGTATTGAATATATTCACGCTAACTAGATGTATCATGTTACTTTCCTATAATAATGTTACGGCTAGGCAAAGAGAGAGACAGAGAGAGAAAAGGTTTGGAA
>JAGFPH010000373.1:95892-115372 GCA_018207615.1 Philaenus spumarius
TTAATTAAATACAATCGCCAGTGTGTATTTATTAATTTACGAACCCGTAACAATAACAACACGAAACTTAACCTAAAAGTTGTAAACATAACCTTAAATGGTTCACATATTAGAACTATTACATCTGATGGATGAAATCAGATGTTATCTGTAAAGAAATGAATCAGACAATATAAAAATGCGGGTGTTCTATTTTGTTGCTCAAGCATATAGGTACATTCGCTTTTATGGGAGTTAATCAATTTGTGTAATACTAATCAAATAAACGCAAGCAGATGGTATTACAGATATTTAACTTTTATTGCTATGTTTGCATTTCGCCCTCAACAGAAGGAAAGCAATTTTAGACCATAAGAAGTGTATTTAGGAAAATTTCAATGTACAGTAGGAATAAGATGTCATTAATATATACTCTACTCAAAAGTTTCTTCGTTGACAAACATTAAATAACATAATAAAAAAAGTTATTAATTTTAACTTGACTTGTTGTTGTGCTGTACTAAATCCAATTTTTTAGTCAAGGTAATTTGTTTCAATAAATTTTGTTTACTATGCGGTATACAATTATTACAAAATATTACAAACTGAAATTATTGTCTGTAATTTGTTTACGTAATGTGTATAAAAGATTCAAATTTTAAACGAAAAATTGATGTTACTTTTATGATTTCTATGGACAAAATTTAATAAAATTTTATTCAAGTGAGGCAACATATGCGCTTAAACAAATTATAGAAAGTATTGGCAATATTTTACAACATATTTCTTTCCATCATCATGTGTTGCCAAATCTACAAATTTACACCGTTATCAACTAAAACTGAAGAAATTTATGTTTCAATGATGGATGGATTTAAATATTTAATTAAAATTACAGCCAAACCAACTTTGTCCGTTTAATCTTCTTCTAGTGAACTATATGTAATTTACATATATCTATATATATTCCCAAATAATATATAAAATATGTTTTTATTAAAATATGTAATTTAAACCTACTCCTAAACGATCCTTGTTTCGCAAGCATATCCTCCTCGTGACCTGTATACGATTTGAATTTAGCTGTGCTTATTTAATATTGATGTACTGGTCTTATTTTATAGTTTCAGTCCATTTATATTATATAACTAGCAGGGTGACTGGGGCCTCTATCGCAGATATGAATACATAAATGAAAGTAATGGGCCTATGGGATAAATATTCAGAGTTGAATGCCTCGAAAATGTATAGTAAGTGCCATCCAAATTTATATACGTTTCCCATCTATCCATACATACATGGTCAGCTATCCGCCAGTTTGTTTGAGGTGCATTTCACCCCTATGAGTATTGTTTACCTAAAATGTTGTTCGTAGAAAATATTTTACACCTTAGATGCCAATAATAGAACTATAAATGGGTTTTCTCTTCTAAATATAAATTAAGAATAATATTTGCCAAGTTTTCATAACCAGTTTTCGGTTTCTCTTTCTAGAACATTTTATAACATTCTCGAATGTCCCGGAACTGGAAGTCTCTTAGATGGCCCAGAATCATCTGGAACTTTCTAAAACCTTCTGGAAGATTATATAACATTCTGGAACATTCTCAAACATACTCCCTCATTCTAGAAAATTCTAAACATTCTGGAAGCTTCTAGATCATTCAGAAACATTCAGGCCAGTCTTAGCCACTTCCGCACTCGATTCCTAGCTTTTTCACCGACTTCCGATAAGTTGTTTTTGCGATGTGTTCTTTTGACACCCTTATCTCTGACCCAACCCTTGAAATTTAACGTCTTCTTCCTGGATGGTAGATTAGGGCTACCATACCGTATAAAACCCATGGGGTTGCGGTAATGATTTATGGAGTTATAGAACCACGAACGGACGCATCGCACCAATATACCTCTTATGGTAAGTCGGTGAAGCAGCTGGGAATCGATTGCCGAAGTAGCCGAGCATAGCCAGAATGTTACTAAATATTCTAGAAGCCTCCAGCATGTCCCAGAGAGAATATTACAGAATGTTCTAGATTGTTCGAGAACGTTGGAGAATTCTCTAGAATGTGTCAAAATGTTATATAATCTGCCAGAAGATTTGAGAATTTCCAGATGGTGCTGGACCATTAAATGGATTTTCTGTTTCGGAACATTCAAGAATGTTAAAAAATTTTATAAAACAGATACGGGATATGAAACTAAAGGCCTAAAACTTGGCACATATGAAGAGTGGAATAACTAATTGAGCTATATGCCAAAATATCAAAGTTTAATTTTTTTCCACTAAAATTATTTATGAATAGGGGCCGATTCCGTGCTAAATGAGCTATGTTCCATTTCCAATTCATGTAGTTGCATTGGTCTCAGCAAGATAGCGTGGTCTGTATCTCCAGTGTTGCTGGTAGTGCTTATTGTGATAAGTAATTTTTAATAGTAATCAGCTGATTTCTTATGTTGATGTGAGAAGTTTTGGATGCTGTGCATTGCCTTTTAGACCACTAATTTTAGTAAATAATTTATATGAATAATAGTATTGCATTTAATAAAGAGTGGGTGGAGTCAGTCACACTTAAAACTGACAAAAGAATTCTGAGAATCTGGAGCGATAACTGTGGTGGCCACATGAAAAACAGAATGCTAGTTTGCTTGTATATTTTTCTTATGTCTTGTGGATCAATTGACGAAATTGAGCTTTAGTTTTAATGTAGGCCATAGTTATTCCATGGCTGACTGACAGGTATTTTGGCATGAGAAAGAAGAGCAAAAGTTTCAAAAAATGAAAGTTGTTAAAGATAGATGTTAAACAAGTAATTCAAAGTGCCAGGACTATCAAACCAATGAAATGATTGACAAGTTTTTCAACTTGAATGCTGCTTCTAGAACATTCATCAACACCAAGACGAACCTGGATATGTTTCGTACAAAAAAAGGCTATAGTAAACTAGAGGATTAGAGTAAATGCTATATCTTTTAAGGAGAAGTAGGCTAAGTGTTGAAGATATTAAAAATATGCAGCTGGTAAAACTAGATGGGAATTTGCCAATTTCGGTGGCAAAAATAAGTACTGGTTGTCGATGATTGATTTTCTTAAGGAAGAAAACAAATACGTCTACAGGCATTTATGTGGTGCAATTGAGTGGGCTAAGTCATGGAGTCATATTTTTTTAAGGATTAAATTGTTTTTTTAGTTTTTATTACTAAGCTTACTGATAACTAAATATCATTCCTGTATTTCATTTAGAATAATTTTTGCTTTTCCTAATTAAGTCTAACATTTACTTAAATCATACAGCCTAACTATATAAATAACCAGCTATTCATAAGCTAACCAAAAACATATAATTTAAATTATATGTATGTTGTACAAATAAAATATAAATAGCATAAGTTTTGGACATGGCAGAGAAAAGCATGAAAGTACAATATGGACATAGTAAAATTAGCAGGAAAATGTAATCTGGACAAAATATATTCTGATAAAAATATTTTTATCTAAGTCAAATTTTAAGTTTTAAATTTCAAACCAAACAAATATTTTTATGAATTTATCATATAGGTTACAAAAGTATAAGTACTACACAAAGTATAATATTTCAGAAGTAAATGGTTTTTGGCACTTAACTCAATTAGCTATTCCACTCTTCATATTACTCTTAAATTATATTAAAGGAGGAACAAATCATTTCCATTTCGATTATTTGCTTCTAAGGTGTAAAATATTATGTATATATAATATTTTATTTACAATTTACTCATAAACATGAAATGAACCCCAAAAGAAATACTTACTGGGGCGGAGCCGATCATGTATTTAAGCATAAATGGAAAACATATATTGGTTTTGACGAAAGTAGCTATACGTTTTTGAGCGAGTGAACTTTCAATATTTACCCAATATTTCTTTAATACATTTATTTATATCTGCAAGTGAAGGTAATAAACAATTAATTTATAATTTATTTACCCCTGCTAGTTTACAATAATTGTGGAAAATTTACTTGCTCGCCAAATTTAGTTGACATATATTTCAAAATTTATAATTTATATATTCCTTGCAGCTAGACCTACCACGTTCACCAAACAGGTTTGAGGTTATTATATTGATTCATGTGGCCTAATATATACATATATATAATATATATGCATTAATAAGTACTCTATTTCACTAGTTGGCTACGCACCGCTTCACAAACATCGAGCGACACTCGAATCGCATGTAACCGGTTCATAAAATACCACTGGAACAGTTCCATGATTTACGTATTTGTCTGCAATTAGTAATACAAGGAGTGGTCATCACGCGTATATCTACCACTGTGAAATACCTGAAGTAATCACGCACAGTATCATTGTTCCTAGTTGTAACAGTTCCAAGGTCACACGAATGTTTTGGAATCGTTTAAACCTAGCTATATAGCGTTGGTTACATTTAATTTGATATGTTTTTGGAAGTTTGTTATTAATTATGAATTGCTAAATTTTTTTACAAATGTTTGTTTGGAAATATGACGTCATCTCCGTTTTATATAAAACAACCCTTGTCATTCTCACAAAATCTTTGTTCCTATTGTGCATGCATAAGAACCTAGGTTCCCATTACCTAGCCCAACACTCTACCCCGAATCAAATAGCCATGTCCTAATCAATTGTCATTTCCGTGAAAATATTAGACTTTACAATAACCTGCTTACGCCACGGAGGTTGGTGAGCGAAGTGAGCAGGGGTGGTGACCTCTAGTTTATTTATAAAGAAATAATTACCCAAAGTTTAAAAAGTGTACATTCACTTCTGTTTTAAATGTAAATACAATAAGGAAATATAAACCTAGATATCTATTGTTTCCATCTAACCTAAAAAATAACCTAATTTGAACTAAGAACTAGAATAATAAAACTGAGATGTCAAAAACCTAATAACTAAATGCAAATTGGAATAAGAGTAAATATTCAAACACACACTAAGAATGACAAATATTAAAAACAGCCAAGGTCTTTCGGGAAAATGTCGGTTTTACCCTCCTAAAATCAGTCAAAACAAGTTGGAGTAAACAACTCCCTCAGTTAAGGTTCTGACACGGGTTCTAGTAATAGCAAATTTTAATATTATTCCTAAGAGTGAGGTCTAAGAGACAACATCAAGGAGAACACGATGGAGTTTTCGACGACGACTAAGGGGCAACTAAAATTAATGGTTAATGGGTTTTGTTACACCAAGAAATATCAAAAGAAGTGTGGTGAAGTTTGCTGGAGGTGCGTGTAGTGCAAAAGTGTGGACAAAAAGCCAGTGTGATTACAGCTCTAGCCAGGAAATACGAGACTGCATCAGAATGTGCGCAGCGCTGGCTTTTCTAAAGCCAACCGAAGTGGAGGAAGGATGGGTAATCATTCACAGTGCTGATGCAGTATGTAGTCTTAATAGGTTTTTAGACTATTTCATCTATCAGTGGGTAGAAAACCCTGAGTTATCAATCAGTGCTTGGAACTGCAATGGTAGAAGACATCGGACTAACAACGCTGTTGAGGGGTGGAAATACCGCTTCAACGCCTTGGTAGGCAGACCTCATCCTCGTATTAGGGATCTCATTTCAAGCCTGAAACTTGAGGCAGAAAGGTCTTCCATGAAAGTAACCAGAATGGACCTCAACCTTGAAAGTGTGAAAAGGAAGAAGAAATACATAAAGATGGATACTAGGATTGAGAAAGCAAATGAAACACTTGGGAGGACAGGAGACATAAGAAGGTTTTTAAGAGACGTGTCCTACATAATCAAAATTGATTAGACATGAGGAACGGAACTCCAGATTAAATAGAAGTCATTGTACATTATCGCCAAAAATTAATAATAATAATTAATTATTAATTAATGACCATCCTTGTGGTTTGTACAGTACTTTTGTTTTCTACTGTACACATTGTATAACATTGAATTTTCATATAAATTTATTGTAAAAGTGCATTTTTGTTTGATATTATTTAAGTGTATTTTTTATATATATTTTCTGAGATAGTTTATTTTATTTAGTTTTTTAAACCAACGTCGTTTGGCATGATTTAGACTTATAATTTTAATAACTTACCAATTTGTAACTGTTTACATATTTTTTTTTAAGATAGGGTGATTTTTTTATGTATAAGGTCCACTTTTATATTGTAAATTTAATATTATATTCATTGTGCATGTTGATTTGGTAATATATATATATATATATATATATATACGTCTGTAATAATGGATTTTTTTAACTTTTTAAAATTAAGGCATTTTTGCATAATGTTTTATCATTGTGTTAAGGTTAATTAATATTCATTATTTATTTTTCAAACCTATTTTACTTACGTGAATAATTAGTATTGAATTATTAATTTCTTTATTTTATCACTTTAAGCGTTTCAGACGAATTCCCGTCCATCTTCAAAAGCGTTGGAATTTTGCAATTGTTGTCAAGCAGTAACAATAACAATAATGAGCTATGTTAAATACAGTATACACAAGTTGCAACGCTACTGTAGATGGACGGGAATTCGTCAAATACGCTTATAGCGTAAAAGTAGAACATTTTAATACCTCAAGACAAATTTTTATATTTAATAGGTGCTTAGGCTACCTCTAAATACAATTCATAATAATGTATAATTTTTTTTCATTGAACTGGTTTTGTTTGATTTTTATCTCTAGGCTTTTCACTGTACATTGTTTTCTTTTATATAATAATCTCAATTTCTAACCATTCTGTAAAATCTTAATTTGTATTTTTCAACTTATTCAATAAAAAACATTTCTTGCATAGCCAGACTTGGTTTGTGTTTTAGATCAAACCTTTCTAGTTATGTGGACATTGGTTAAAGTTTAGTAAAAATTTCACAAATTCAATGAAATACTATATTCCCAAATAGACCGGTCAAATAATTTTTGGGACGAAGTGTTACTAGTAAGCAGGTAGAGAGTTGGACCGCATGCCACATCTGATGAATTCGGGCCGAAATGTTACTGGACCAAAGTTTTACTTGGGCCGAAGTGTTACGACACAATCCAAACTAGTCATGTTTTAACACAAATTAGATATTAAATTTGTTAAAGTTGTCCGCCATATTGGGATAATGGCTATCACAACTTTAAAACTTCCAAGTTTTTCCGTCAATATATTTATCCGACCTTGAAAAGGGCATGTATTTCTAATGTTTTAATATGTTGTTTGGACCTTAACCAATAGTCAAAAACCACATTTGTTACTTCGGAAGACCTATCTGCGTAAAAGCCAAAGCACTGTGATAATTTCCCAATATTTGCAATATTTCAATAAGTTTTTGCTCCATATCTGTTAAAGTTTAATCTAAACAGCAACATCACATGGACAAATCACAGAGAAGCAACAATATTTTTAAGGTTAACGACATAAAACTTTTTTTAAATGTTTATATCTTATGTTCAAACATGTTTAAGTTTCGCATGGTTAAGGTTATATTCAACAAACTTACTTGCATTCATTTAATTGAACTTTTTTGAATGGCTGTGTTAATTTTCCGTCTACCTTTGATGTCCCCACTGTGGTAAATTAAAAGTGCTTGTGTTCAAAGCTGAAACATTTAACAAGATATAAGAAACCATGAGTCACGCAGTCTTGCTCCGCGTATGAATAATGCATGTAAAGATAAATAATTTGTGCATTATGCATATTTTAGCCATTTAACAATTTGAAATTAAATTCATAACTTGTAAATTTTGCGTTGAAGTCTAAAAATTTATGAAAATATGATAAATATATATATTTAAGAAACGTTTGAAAAGTTTAAAGTGATCCATTCGTCCAACCGGATTTAACATGTTTATAAAATTATATTTAAAATAGTTACGTAATTACCATATAGGCTTTCCAGGTTTTGCTAATAATGGCGTAAAATTATAAATTTCGAAACGTTGTAAACATCTATTTACTTTCAATAGATAATGACAATAAAAATGGAATAGAGCATTGTGATTACTTTTTAGAACTTGCTTTTGACATATTTTGGCAACATTGACGCAATATGGTATGCACGTTTAGTTTTTGGTTCAAAATTTGATTTTATATGTACCCCGCGATTAAAAACGAAGGAAAAATTAAACTATAAATGCGACTAAAATTGTGTTGTGTAAATGCCGTTTGTCTGTTTACGTGTCACCACAGCCTATTTGTCACAATAGTTAACGTACCTCTATTTTCTACGTTTCACTAAAGTCTATTTGCTACCATTGTCTACTGTCACCATAGTCCACTTGTTAACATATTATATTATGTGTCACCATAGGTTACTTAACACTTGGATACATGTGAGACTATAGTATATGTGTCACCTTAATCCATGATTCACCATAGTAAATGTGTCATCATATTTTATGTGTCACTTTAGTATATATGTCACCTCAGTATATCGGTCAGCATAATATATGTGTCACCTAGTATATAAATCACCATAGTCTATTGTAACCATAATCTATGAGTCACCATAGTATATGTGTCATCTAAGTCTATGGGTCACCATAGTATATGAGTCAATATAGTCTATCTGTTTACATAGCTTATGAATCACGACTATCTATGATCGCACTAGTATATGAGTTACCATAGTATTTGAGTCACCATAGTATATGAGTCATTGTATTATATATTTCTCTTTAGCCATGTTCTACGAGTCACCATATTGCATGTGTCTCAATTGCATATGTGTATCCATAATTTGTTGCCATAGTCTATATTCACGCTAGTATATAAATCATCAAATTGCATGCGTTGCTATAGTAAATGAGTCACCTAAGTCTTATGGAAATTTTCATCTATAACAACTTTAAAGAGAATATTACAATCAGAAAAAACTGAAACAATTTTTTTAAACTAAAATTGGGTCTGCGTCGGACCAGACTGTGGATGTTATACTTCTTTGGCCTTTCGTATATTCGTATACTTTCCTATAATTAAAAAAAAAATCCCAGCCGGGGATCGAACCAAGGATTCTAGCATGGATGGAAGTCGAGTGCGTTAACCACTCACCCACCGAGACTCTTGAGGTATTTCTTGTAGAGAAAAGGTATAAAAAGGCACTTTCCGGATTTTCCTCCTAACGCGTGACGCGGTTTCTCGACCGACAACCCATACCGATTACAACGGGCGCAAAGAAGTATAACTTAAAAAAACAAAATCAAAAAAAACATATTTTGTGTAGGCCGATTATTGAAATACATCAATATTCCGATCCCAACAATGCTGTTACCGTTCCCTTTTTGGGTAATTTTAACATTATAAAATAAAACTGGTTACAAAAAAATACTACTGAAATTTTTTATAAATATTTTGACTATTTTCATTTAGTATTTTAAACAGCTGCAATTAAAAAACAAAAAACAAACTAATTCCTTATATTTATATTGGAGAACCGTTCAAAATGCCTTCTCTATCGGTTAGCCGTTCTAGATATATACTTTATTTAGTAAAACAAATCTAATGTCTGCTAGGTGGTAAAAGAACATTGAGTAGTGTTTATAGGAATATTTTATTTATTTTGATCCGTGTAACCACCCTCTAAATTATCTCCGCCAATTACAGAAACAACCCGCATAGTTTGTCATTTCATGTGCACTGTGAGATTGAATAAGACATGAATGTAAAAGTGTTTTATTTCTTTCAAAGTGATGGAAAATTAAGTTAATAAATAGTACCAAAGCAACCAATAGATCGCTATTAAAATATATTTAATGCCAAATGACAGGCGCCAGGATGTCGGTTATACAGTAGCCAAAAAGTAAATAGTAAAAGAAACATGGGTTTTTAATTCGTACAGATCCTTTTACGAAGCAGTTAGTACACTCTGAGGCAAACCCGCATGGTTTCCTCAAGACTGACTCCAGTGGCCTTTACTCGTGACAGTATGTATAGTTACTGTGGTTTTCAACACTACAGCTAAACGTTCATTATCAGATATAATCGAAGCAACACCACTGCCACTCCTACTAACCATTACAGTGAACCTTCACCTCTTCCAAACCTCTGTTTATCAGAGCATTACACTTCAAAATGTAATAAAGTTGCTCCAATTTTCTGAAATTGGTAATTTGGTTGTCTAATCACAATAGGTTAAACAGCTGACCTCTTAATTGAGGCCTCACGAATCCATAGCTTGTTGGATATTCTATAAAAGGGACAGTTAAAGAAAAATTATCGTATTAATAGAAATATATTATTTTGTTAGTATTTTCTGACTGTCTTACAAATTAAATCGCGTTACAGACTTTGATGAGATTAATGCATGGTTTAATGTTCATTGTTGGTGTCCAAGTCACAATTATATAATATATTGAGTAATAAATTTTATTACCTTTATGGTTCCGTCATGTGACATGCGTTGTCTTTTTATAAATACGCGTTTCGGAGTCGAAACTACAAGGCATTTAAACAATCGCCAAATGACATTCTCAATGACAAGTTATCGTTCCAATCAAACTCGTTATTCGAGACGGCAATGAGATTTGAGTAACTGATAAGACCAACCCAATTAACTTGATAACCTGGGCCTTACTGTGATGCCAGTAGTTCGCGGACCATGAAACTGCGTGCACGTATGAAAGTTGGTCAAATCAAAGTTAATGTGTATATATTTATTTTTATGTGTAGTGTTTTATGTTTTTGTTAAAGTTTAATGTTTTGACGACCTCTACGGAGTGATATACTGATGATGGAGTTTCGACTCCGAAACGCGTCTTTATAAAAAGACAACGCATGTCACATGACGGAACCATAAAGGTAATAAAATTTATTACTCAATATATTAATGCATGGTTTGCACGCTATCATTATTTCTTCCTAAATACTGTATTGCCACAACCTTTTTTATTTATAATTTATTTTTAATTAAGGTGTATTGTAGGCTATATAATAACCTCAAAGATAACATGGTAAATAATTTCAAATTCCTAAATGTAAAAAAATATTAAGTTTGAAATATTTCATGTCTTACAACCAAGATTAAAAAGAACAAGCATTACTCATGTAACTCTAAAATGATACTACAAATTAGAGGCAGACCTAAATATTATTAATACTGAAATCGACCTAACGGAAATAATGTTGAGAAATAGCCTATACGCCAGTTTAGAGTTGTAAGATAAAATAGCTGATTATTACAACAATACTTAAATCTTTAATAAGCTCAGCTGTTCTTTATTAGACAAAAAGCTCTTTAAAACTATTTATAACTTTAGTATTTTTTCTGAAAGATTATCCCGCTAATAACAGCTGTGACTCGGGCAAATAATTAGTAATGTCTAAATCGGATGGTGCTAGTGTTTTAAAATTATTCAACATACCTTTATTTAAAAAAGAGGATAATATTATGCCCGTCTACGTGACTTTTATATAAGTAGTTTACTTACTTTACATAAATTGTTTGCTGACGCGTTGCGGAACTAGTTCCATCTTCAGAATATCGCTCTATTGAGGTCGTTAATACATTGAAATAAATCAATTAAAGTACAACGCAACACATATAAACGCCTACAATAACGCAATATCACAAATAATACAACCGCGTCTGCACAACATCGAATACTTTTAACTACTGAGGATAGGCGGGATCTCTGACTTGAGCATCGCTTACTGTTTGCATTTCATATTAATATTCCTAGCAAAGTCATACAAGAAATTGAACTTATAGTTCAATTGATCATTTAACATATGTTCTGGACTTTTTACTGCGATTTATGTATTTCGTATTCCTCAAGCGCGTCCATTTGTTTGCATATATCTAATGATTGGAAGTTCGTTTCAAACTTAGAATATGAATGGTTTTTTACATAATGTGGCGTGCATAATTAGACTTGGCATAAGTTGCTCTGTTATTTGGAAGATGTTCTTTATACCGTTTTTTTAAATGCCTCCCTGTTTGACCTAGATAAGAACACTCACATTCGTTACAATTTATCCTATAAATCCCTGACTTCTGTTTTTTCCATTTAGTAATGTTCTTAATGTTGTTGGCAGTGCGAAACGACATGATTACTTCTATCTTTCTCAGCGGGTTGGTTAGGATGTTAGGTAGGATAACCCCATATTCAGTGGATATGAAGGTATTTTTTCCTAGTTCTTTCAGAGGTTTCTCCTTATCAATTGTGTATATTTTAAGTATTTCATTCACCATGGAACTGCTGTATCCGTTCTCCACGGCTATGTATTTTATGGTATTCAATTCGTTATGGACACAGTAGTTGTGGGTTTTCTGAAAATCCTGTATTGGAGTACGTCTAGATCACCGTAAAGTCTAGAATATTTAAGATTCTCTCTGACTCCAAATGGAAAGTGAACTGGATTTGACTGTTGATACGGTTCATGTATTTTTTCAGATTTTCGATCTATCTAAACGTTACATTGAATATAATTACTAACGTGTCATCAACATACCGAAAGTAACTTATTATGTTACTATAAAATTTATTTTATTTTGATAGAAGGTATTTGTTTTCAAACTAGTTTAGATAGATGTCAGACAACAGCCCCGAGAGTGGCGACCCCATTGTTTCTTTTTGGATGTAGAAATCGTTATTATACGTAAAATAATTCTGCTTTAATAACATTTCCAATAGTGATATCAGTTCATTAATTGTGTGAGGGTCTAGTATTTTAGCTTCCACTAGACGTTTATTTAATATAGATATTGTTTCAATGACTGGGACATTGGTGTAGAGATTAACAATATCAAATGATGCCATTTTATAGGTAGGTTGTAATTTTATGTCATTCATTCTGTTATTATTATTACAATCATATCTTTATTCGCCGATTTTGTTTATTTATTTATTTACTAGTAAGGTCTCGAGGAAAATCACGAGCCGATTAATTTGACTAAATTACACATAAGAAAAAATATAACTTCAAAATATTAAATTTAATGTGTTACAAAACATAACCCTAAAGTATAATCTAGGTTAAATTTCGTTAAAGTATTACAGATGATGATCGAAACCAGCTGTAATACCTAACATGGTTTATTGTTGACATCTGATGAATAACGCACCATGTGTGTTTTTAAATTATAGTTATTTCAGACGACCATGAGCATGCGTTGTACTATTTTGTTACTACGTAACCTCGCTTTTTAGGAGTTGATTTTATGTATTAACTTAAGCCGCAATACAGGTTTTAATTACAGAAGTTTCCCATTCGAGGTGGAGAATCACCATATTCAAACCCAGTGTAAAATAGTTGTATAAAACACACACTCAAACAAATACAAACACATCACCTTAACTAATAACAATTTATAACTTATACCAGTTAAAACAAAAAGAGAAAAAATGTAATAAAAACAATTTTGATACACCATTACCTTATCGTACACTTGCTCCATATATTCAGCAATAGAATAAAACAAATATTCGTGTAAAATAGAAGGTTGAGGATTTCTAAGAATATTATATCTCAACAGACGTTTAGAATATTATGCAATTCTACCTTGAAAAACATCGCACATACAATAACATATTTATTATAACAGGTTAATGATTTTCTGAAAACTGAATAATATCCTAGGGTAACAATTTTATTTCGCAATAAAGCTTCCGAAAAAAAGTTTAACTTTTCTTCGCACACATTATTCATTTGATACTGTTTTGCATCGAGTACAATGTATTCAGATTATATGTTTATCTGAACAATGTTAAAGGTCTGGTTTATGTTAAAAATCACGAGTTAGAAAGAGATGAAAACTAGATGTAAATAGCGGTTACAAATTCAGTTACAACATTCGTTGTTACACGATCAAAGTTAAAAATGAATATTACAATATTACGAAGTTTGATAACATGTTCAAGAGATAGTTCGCCTGACAGTTTGCATTATGCAGGTAAGCTGTTATTAATTTGTCCATTACCTCTAAGTTAAATAACAGCGACTCTTTAATTTTATACCTCTGTCTATGTTAATTTGTGTGCATATTTCATAGTATTCACTTTTTGTTAGGCGACTGTACGATTTAAGGGGAGGTTCCACTGAAAATTCTAAATCCTCAACGGTATTTTATTTAGAGCTATTAAAATTTGTACTATCTTTAATTAGTCTTCTTGAACAAAGTAACCATTTTTGACCACCTGTAAACTATCCCCTCCCCCCACCCCCTTTTGGGCAGATTTGCAGGGTTTCACAAGAAGCGCTAAGGCTTTGTAACTATAAGTAGAAGAACCATTATTGAAATGTCACTTGAAAGAGTATGATACTGACAACAAAGTTATGCATTCATTTTAAATTATTTCTTCAGATTTTATCGCTACAAATTTTTAAACTTGACATTTTTTTGTAATTTTTTAAATAAAATTTTTTTTAAATAATAAAAACTACTTTAGATCATGGAAAGCCCATGCATAACGTTGTGCCTGCATGTGTAAAGAGCAAGCATGCAAAATTTCACTGCTATATCTCTAATACTTTTTGAGCCTTAGCATTTTTAGTAAACTAACTATTCATTTTCTCTACTTTCGGGAATCGCACGTTTTCTAAAATAATTGTCTTTGTTATATTTTAGGCAAAATGAATGGTCCTAGTTCACCATTAAAATTTTTATTGATTACAAGTACTACTAGTATTATATTATATACCATAGATTATAAAGAAATGTCACAGCATAAGAGTTTGTACTATAATCAGTGATTATACAAGGCTAACCCCGAAGTGGTTCACCAAAAATTCATGTGCATGTTCAACTTTAAAAATTATGTATATTTTCATCAACTTGTTATGTTTTTTTAATACAGGAAGATCTAAATAAAATTTTAGTGAAGAAAAAAAATGTCATTGTTTTTGATAATTTTCAGTGGGACCTCCCCTTAAAATTGTGAACAAAAATTAAATAAAAGTTACTGGCGTAATAAATACTGTATCATATACTAGCAGAAGTACTGGCAGCCTCGCTCGCAGGTAAGAATAAATTAATGAAAGAAATTTCGCATGAGAGTTAAATGGACTAAAAACGTGTAGTGAGTTTTATCCAAATTAAACCATCTTTCCAATTTAGTCTTACATGCATAATTAGATATGCACCATAAAGTGCAAAAAAAACACATGCATTTCACTTCTACGAGTAAGTTACATTCTACCTAAAATATTTTCTACGAACAACATTTTACAGATTGGTCGAAGAATAATCGAATTGCTAATGTTTTCCCTCCTATATGCTATATAACTTAAGAGCAATATGTGTCAAGTTTTAGCTGTCCAGCTGCAAGCCTGTTTACGGTTTTCAGAACGTTTTGGGAATAGCGATTCCCTTCGATGTTTCAGAACATCTGGATTATTCTAGAATATTCCCAACCCTTCTGGATAGTTCTTTAATATTTTGGAACATTCTACAACATTCCCCAACATTCTTGAACTTTCTGTTTGGAACATTCTGGAATATTCTAGAACATTGTGGAAGGCCTTCTCTATGGATCGGGGATGGAGGCCTACCAAACCATATAATTGCAATGGGGCTGCGATGGTGAGTGCAGAGATGTAGTATCACAATCTGACGATACACACTTAAAAGTATATTTAATTGTTCATACTGACAGGTTAAAATCAGTAAACAAAATGTTTCAAAAAAATTAAGATGACCCTGTTTTAAAATCCGGTTATTTAAAAAGGTTTCCTTTACCACACTAAATAAGTATGTTTTATATATTAACATTACCAACATGACAAAACAATGGTGAGAATATTTACCAAAAGTGTGTCCGCTGCAGGAGAAAAAACATCAAATTCGATTCTATTAAAAACGTCAAAATAAAAATAACATTTAAACTAGAACTGAACTTATGAGAAATTAAGACTAACAAATAAATAGTAAAATATAACAGCTTCTCACAAAAATAACTTTAGTATGTAAACGCGTTTCGATGATGCGTTAAAAATCTTAACTTACAGTTAAAAATATGGTTCTTAACTAACTATAGCAGTATATGTTCAGGTCTCAGTAAAGGCATGGTTTAAATAATGACCAATAGGAAAAAATAATGGGGATATTGATTAAAGAAACAAAATATAAAAAGAAATAAAAACCAGAACATTTTTTAGTTTTTCGTATATTTCATTAATGTTGCCGATTTTATTCTTTGAAATAATGATTAAGATTTACATCTTAGGCTAATAAGAATAGGTCTAAGACATGTAACATTTTTTAACATAAAAATATTTTTTTTTTAATCAAGATTAGCTTATTATGGTCTTTTCACTGTCACGTACAATAGGGGGTAGCAGTATGAGGAAATTCATCAAAGGTTCTAGTGCTGAGAGTTTTCAGAATACATAAGTATGCAGTTAGCTCTATTTTCGGTAAAAAGCCTAGAGATGCATTGTGCTGCTCTTTGAAAGATTGACATTTTGACTTTCCCTTCTGTCTATATTATGTTGGTGGTTCTATTTTCTAAATTTTACGCAAAAATAGACAAAAATAACAGTGATTACATGACATCAGGTAAAGAAATAATATAATTGTTCCAAGACACAGACTTGTTATTACCAGTAAATCATCCGCAATTTCTATTCTCCATAACGGTATTTCTAAAAAACTTTAAATAATTATGGAGGAGAGAACTTTAAGAAAAACGAATTAAATATTTTAAATAATTTCATTATTATGACATAAATAAATTCATGGGGCATAAATTAGTAAAGTAAGCAATGCTGTAAGATATTGTTCTTCTAACTTTTTTCAATTAATAAACAACTTATTATTTTAATTTTGATCATGCTTGTACAATGTACAATCCCAATTAGTTGCTGTAAATAAATAAACTTGGTAATAATATTACCTTGACTACTAGTATATGGCAGACTTAATCATTTAATTTATATATTTAATATTAATAATTACCTTAAAAGTATTGTAAAATCTAAATCTAAAATAAATTATATCTGTATTAATAAAATTTGTAATATTTCTGTTTGCATTACAAGATAGTCTTTACTGTAACATTTGAAAAGTTGCACAATATATTAACTTACTGCGATGAAGTATATATAATGTATACACGCCTCTAACAAAGTCTAAGGATGGGACTTTATTCTAAAGGATATCACCTTTCTACGACATTTCTTAACGCTATCTAGCGGTATCCATCGTTACTGTAGGTATGCAGGATATATCGTGTTATATTTCAAACAATGAGCACACCTATGCCCGTAGTTTGAGAATGGAGGAGAAAACTGTATTATAAATAAGTTTGTATTGCAGCTATTTATTATTAATTGAATTTCAATTAATAATAATGATTAGCACATTGATGGGCTCACGCAGCCTGAAACCTAAGTAATCATTTTACCAACAATGGATTAGTGACGTACCAAATAAAAGGTATTAATTGAAGGTCCAAATAAAATAATGGAGTGCTTTGATATTTTTATCACAGAATAAACATCGCGCGCTACTGACAAGAATGTAATTATTTAAATCCGTCAATATTGTGTAAAATATTATTACCGACACTCAAAACCAACAAGTAAAATCGTCACGAGCAACCGATAACTGAATGTGAAATCATACATTTATTGTAAAGTATTAAAAGATAAAAGAGAATGTTAAATTTACATTTATAGAATACTAGCTAAATACCCGTGCATCGCTACAGAGAATTTTTTTTTCATCACTATAATTCATAATTCATTATAATAATTTTCTCTCGTTTTCTTTCATCTATTATTTCACGAGAGTGAATTATAACATGTATTTTCAATTAGTTTGGTATTTATTGATCATTGGCTGCCCGTCAATCGTCCGTCGTCACGGTATGTATGCCGAATAAATGAATTAAATCAATTAAAAAAAAACAGAGCGAAAAGAGTCTTCTTTTTCAACAGCTAAATCTACATACTGGTAAATCACAGTCTTAGCTAGATGTTTGCAGATCACCCAGATACGTCTTTAATATGCGAATGTATAGATCCGATTGTTTTGATCAGCTTAAGTCTAAAATATTTTCTTAAAATTAATAAGTGACAAATTTCAGCTCTCTAGCTTTAAGGAAAGAATAGCAATTAATATTTATTGTTTTTAGGAGTTGTTATTACGTTTTCAACCCTTAGCAGACTTAACAATATGTAAAACGGGTTTATTTTTGTAAGAAATAAATGTACAAAATTTCAACTTTAAGGAAAGTAAACAAACAACATTTATTGTTTTAGGGGATGTTTCCAAATATTAAAGGCCAAATATTTTAATATTCTATCTTATTGCGCTTCTAAGGCCTATGAGCTATATGTGTATCAAATATTTCACGTTCCTTGGCGGTATTAAATTAATATTTATAGATTTAGGGGTTGTTACTAAATTTCACAACGTGATAAAACGTAAAACTGGTTTCTTATTTTTAAATATCTTAATTTATTAAGGGTTTATTCTCTAGCTTTAAGGAAAGTATAGCAATCAACATATTTAGGCTACTACATTTTCACCAGTTAGCAGCACGCGACAAAATGTCAATCTATGATATTTTTTTTATGAATGTTGTAAGAAATAAATGTACAAATTTTCAGTTTAATAACTTTACGGAAAATATAACAATACATTGTTATTGTTTTAGGGGTTGTTATCACATTTTCACCCCTTAGCAGCACTGGACATAATGCAAATCTAGTTTACTTTTTCTATGTATCTTATATGAAATAAATGTACAAAATGTCAGCTTTTTAGCTTTAATGAAAGTATAACAAACAATGTTTATTGTTTTAGGGGTTGTTTCAACCCTTAAAGGCCAAATATTTATTGTCTTAGTTCGCCTCTTGCCAATATGAGCAATATGTGTACCAAATTACACGTTCCTAAGCGATATTCAATTAATATTTATGGTATTGGGGGTAGTTATCCCTAACACCATTTCACCCCTTAGCAGAACTTGACAAAATGTAAACCTGGTTTACTTTTTATATTATTGTGTAAAAAAAAAAGTACAACATTTTTGTTTTTTAGCTTTAAGGAAATTATAACAAACAATACTTATTGTTTTAGGGGTTGTTTCAACCCTTAAAGGCCAAATATTTTCTTAGTTCGCCTATAGCCAATATATGAGCAATATTGGTACCAAATTTCACTTTCCTAATTAGTATTCAATTAATGTTTATAGTTTTAGTGGTTAGTACACTTAGCAGCATCTCATCACTCCTTAGCAGAACGTGAGAAAATGTAAACCTGATTTACTTTTTATATGTATTGTGTAAAAATAAATTTACAAAATTTTTGTTTTCTAGCTTTAAGGAAATTATAACAAACAATACTTACTGTTTTAGGGGTTATTTCAACTCTTAAAAGTCATATATTATAAAATTATTTCTTAATGCGCCTCTAGCGCCTATGAAAAATACGTGTACCAAATATCACATTCCTGGAAGGTAGTGTTTTTTAGATATATAACAAACAATACTTATTGTTTTAGGGGTTGTTTTAACCCTTACAGGCCAAACATTCAAAAAATCCTTTCTTAGTGCGCCTCTCGTGTCTATGAACAATATGTG
>JAGFPH010000373.1:124609-134913 GCA_018207615.1 Philaenus spumarius
CGACTTTTTAAGGGCAACAAAATGTTTTATTTTTGACAAACAAAACTGTGTGTCTTTTTTAATGGCTAGGAAATCTGTTTGTCTTTTTTAATTGAAAACAAACGATTTGTCTTTTTTAATGGCAAACAAAATATTTTTTCTGCTTCAATCGCAAACAAAATGGTTTTTCTTTTTTAATAACAAATAAAACGATTTGTCTTTTTTAATGGCAAATAAACGGTTTGTCTTTTTTAACGGCAAACAAAATGATTTGTCTTTTTTAATGCCAAACAAAACGATATGTCATTTTTAATAGCAAACAAATTGTTTGTCTTTTTTAATGGCAAACAAAATGGTTTGTGTTTTTCAATGTCAATCAAAACAGTTTGTGCTTTTTTTAAATGAACTGATTTGGAGATAAACTAAAATATGTTTGTTTAGAATCGAACAAACTCTTTCATTTATACCAAGCTTGCTTTGGTTCAATAAATTCATACAAAGAAACAGATATTGTTATATTTGACAAACGTATTTTACTTAATTAAAAAAATAAATCGAATCAGTTGTACACATAAATCACTGATAAACAATGTATGTTCGGATATATTGTTCAATTGTAGTATCATTCTCAAATTGAAACCAACATTGAACATTTTATAAGACCACCACAGTTCAATAAAATTTATGTTTGAACTGAACTTATGAGAGAAAAAAACTATATAAATTTAAATAAAAAACTGACAGTTTCTCACAAAAAGTGTTTATTACTCAAACGAGTTTTGATGGTTAAGTCGCAATCATCAATGATAATTAAATCATATGATGTTAGTTTAAATGTTATAAGTTGGTAACTAGCCTATTAATGCTGATGATGACTTGATCATCGAAACACGTTTGATTAATACACGTTTTTACGTTTTTTTTAGAAAAACTGTGTTATTTTTGTAATTTATATAACCACAAATTAATTTCAGTAGAATTTACGTTTGATTGTATACAATCAAGTTGTGTACAGCGCAAATTATTTAATGCATGTTTGTAAATCAAATATTATTACTTTACATACCCATTTTAAACAATTGTTGTTCCTACTTGTTTAAAAAAAAAACATGGTTTTTATTTTTATTTAATTTTTATGATTGAACATTTGAATCGTATAAACTTAAAGGACCATTATTTAATGTGTAATTTACCTACGATTTTCGTGGACATCTATCGCCTACTTCAAAGTGAGGTGCTAGCCTATACATAAAGCTTTATCAGACCTCTCATAACATTAACACAACGTTTATTAATCAGCACAACTGAAGTACCAAGTGAAGGACATGCACTAACTGGACAGGTAAAACGATTTAGTATTCCCCGGAAGTCCTTCACCCTTGAGGAACACACGATCACTAAGGCACCCTGCTGTCCTCACGAGGACACTATAAGGGAAATTAATTATACGCTAATAGTTACAAGTAGTTTACGGTTATAGGCTGGTGCATGCTTCTGTTCTACTCGGCACACAAGTCTCCGTCTCCGGTTAATGACTCAATTATGGTAGAAACTGTCCTAAAACAACGGTACTAAATGGTCTATCGTATGATCGTGTTGGGATCTATTTATGACCCTCTAAGGAAAATCACGTTACAGTATTTTACTCGCCCAGTAGATAAAGTCCGGGAACTGTTGCTTGATTAAGTACGTGACTCATGCTAAAACGAAAATAGTTTGTTGCATTATATAGTCTGTTTTATGCTGTAAAGCTTCATTGTTTGTCATTTTCTGTAAATTTGTTTGACCTTGATTTTAATAGTCCTAATATAGGTATTTAAGATTCATTAACTTTTTATTTACCAGTAGGACTATTTCATTATTTTCATATATTCCAATTATTAAGCCTATTTGTATCAAGTTATATACTTCGGTACATGAATTAAAAGTTTCATGTATTATTATATTTTAAAATATTAAACATTAATATAGGTCTATTTAGCCTAAAAGCAAATTGTAAATTAAAACTTGGTGCAGTTCTGACATTTTAGTGACTTTAATGCCTCAAAAATTAATTCTTCGGATTTGATTTTCGAGATGACTGTATATAAAAAAGCACTGAGGAAGTACAACAAATCCTTCATCCACCAACAAAAAATATTGTTTGTGTTTAAGTTTATGTATTGAACTTGTATAAATAAAATCAATGTTAACCGTTATTTTAAATTGTTATAGCAATAATTAAGTAGTTTTTTTAAATATATATTCTCCATCCGTATTTTATATGTTTAATATTATCTCCAGATGATATAGATCTCCAGACTACAGTTAAAATTATCATACACAATAGGCCTAAATTTTTCCATTTATGTTTAGTGTGATAAATTACTATTTTACTGTTAAAGTAAAGTGTTAACGCAATAAGTTTAATCCTCTTCAAATTGAAAAAGATTATTTTATATTATTGCATTAAATTTAAGGTGAATATTTATTAAATATACTATTTATATTTAATGTGATATTATTGGTTCATGTTTACCGAATGCCTTAAAATTAAAATATTAAAACTAGCAATTCAAACATAAATTGAATCAATTCGTATATTTCAATAACATTAATATAATTACTAGTCTACATACTTTGTACAGATTGGCAATATTGGCGACTTTAATGCCTCAGGTAAATAACAACGACTTTATGTTTTATAAATATGGAATTTTACAAAGTATTTCGCGCAGTAACAATTATTATTAAATTTATTAATAGATAGTATCATCATTAATTTACACACTATTATAAAAAAAATACTAGTATGTATTCAAGAACATTAATGGAGACATTTCACCAAAGATCTTCTTCCAGCGAAAGAACTGTAATCTTAAATAATAAGGAAATACGGACGTTATAAAAATAAACTAAAAATCAAAGAATACCAAGTTAATGTTAGGAAGGATAGAAGGTCCATGTACTCTCAAGGTCACGCGAGAGATGCAGTTATGTGTACTGACCAGTAAAAAGGAGGAAGAGGGAGAAATAAATGGAGGGGGGAATCTGGGTCTGTAGGACTTGATTGGATAGGACGGTGGGTGTAGACTACCAGGGGGAGGGGGGAGTCATGGTGTATTGGCACAGTTCTAACAGGTAGTAGAGCAGTAGTGATGGAGTGTGAATGACCTGTGAATAAGACACGGTTTGTTTTAGTTGAAAATCTGTGATTAGTTCTACACACTGTTGAATAAAGTACACTGTGTTTATTTAAGTGGGAAAAGTGTTTTAAGAACTGTGTACGTGTGGTTTGTGTATTGTTTTAAGACTTTGTAAAAAGGAAATATTGTGCCTACACTGGGAAACAAACATTACAGGATTATATTTAGAGAAACAATTCAAGGTAAGGTTTTATTTTTTACAATATTTAGAACATTAATTTTATGTAGACACATCCTTTGGTTCAGCAGACATAATGATATAGAATTAATTATAAATTTCTATCGAAACACAAGTAAAATATAATTTATCACAATTACAGCAAAATATATAGCAAGATTATATTTGGGCGTAATCAAAATAGTAAAGTGAATTTTTACTATTTAAGATACTGTAGTCATCGTTCCAGTAGCGTTAAAGTCTCCGAAACAGCCGGTTGTGTATTATTGCTACATAACTTCAGTAATTCAACACATTTAGTCTGAAAACTAATATTGGAAGTTTTATTAAGCCTAAACAACAAATTTCCAACACCTTCATACTTGTAACGTTAATGTTTGTAGAACAGCTGTGATAGACTTGTACAGAAAAGTTCAATGTTTGCGACATCCACACAATTATTCAACGAACAAAAAGTCAGCGAGACTAATAATAACTCGGCCTTCGATAGTGGTGGTCAGTGATCCATAAATAGACTGCAACGAATTTAGAACTTCTGGCTTTTTATCAAGTCGTATTCAATAGGTTCAACTGAAAACTATTCACGTAGCGAGGAGTTCGTAAGAGTCGAAGGAAAATTGAAATATTTTCGCCTTCAAGACATAGTTGTATATTTTGATATAGATGTTTTACAATGTTAGGAAGTTAATTTTCAGAAGATTGCTTTCTGAATTTCCATAGTTACAAACAATATTTGTAAACACGTTTTTAAAAAATTATTTGTTACAATTATTATTACTAGTTACAACATATCGTACAGTAACAACAATGTATAGAAAGCATGACACCTTCTTAGTATTGAAACTGTTACCAAACATATTTACATTAGAAGAAATGTAATCATTGTTTAAACCGGTATTGCATTTTTATAAAGCTAAATATTATAAATAAACTAAATGACGTTATTCTTGCATGTAATAGTTATTAAACATCCGGGAGTTTCAGCGCAATAATAAAATGTATTAACAAGACAGTAAAATAAAATGCTATAGGCCTATGTCTATATTATAGTTACCAACTTTTATATGAGGTCTTAATTAACAACTACAATCAGTAGTGCTGTCTAATCAAGCTATAAAAGCTATAAAAATGGTCTTCAGTTGCTTAGTTTTGAATTATGGTTTATAATTTTTCTGTCCAAGTAAGAATCTAAATGATAAAATCGTAATTTATGAATACATTTAATATTCATAAAACAATTTCAACCTAATAAGTTAAACATACAGTAATTTTATATTGCCAAATAATTTGCGTGATCTCTGCCAGATTGACGCTTTCTTTTATATAAGTGTCATTTTTTAAAGAAGTGCTTTTCCAAACGACTTACTTAGACTTATCATTAAATCTTTTAGACGTACAGGCCTGTATAGGCGACTAGAAAAATAAACAGTGGCCATGACTGCATTTTGTAGTTTACTAACATAACACATTTTTAAAGACCGGGTTTTCTAAATTGTATTTTTTTTTTATCTGATATATCTACATTTTGTTCTCTGTCTAATAGAAAGAATCAAAATGTAATATCATAGAAGAGAAAAGTGAATAATAGGCCTATTGTGCGATTAAAAATGATTGCGTTATAAAATTAGAGCTTTTCTTATTAGCGACAAAAACAATAATTGAAACACTCAAATTACTTTCAACACATTTACATAAAAATACACTTTAGTGAAAAACCTATTATCAATTGTTATTATCCATTATTATTTTACCGTAAGTTAAATGTAAATTTCTGAAAAAAAGAACTAAATAAAAATGGATACATACATTTGAAGTTAACTTATATTTTTAGTGAAAACTTTATCTATTTTTTAATCTCTCTTTTCGTAAATATTAACAAGTAAAGCTGTGAATGTAAAATGATGAAATATAAAAATGTTTGTAACAACAAGTGATATGATTGTAAAATATTTTCTATATTCGTATAAGAAGTTTATATAAAATCTAAAAAAGTACTGACAAAACACAATAAAACGTTACTCACTAAGTCTAAATTAATTTTGTTAAGCACGTCTATAGTGAAAATGCAGGTTCATAATAACATATATATTACATGCCATTCTTGAAACGTATTATTGCTGCAATATAAACAAAAAGCAAACAGTTTAACACAATCTAAATATCACCATAATAATATATACAAGAGGTCTATTAGAAATCAAATTAAACGTAAAATATATAACGACCACATACATATTTAAGAATATATATATTTGTTTAAATAATAATAGTTTCAATCAAATTAATGTTTATGTTTAAGTGATAAATGTTATCCAACAGTTACCTTCTTTCTTATCCGTTGAAATCTCCAAGAAATGCGATACGTTTGCAGAAATAACAGTTTAGATAAACGTACACTATCTTTGCAAGCAATATTAATTTCATTACGTTTCTTTGTATTATTGGTATAAACTATAGGGTTTTATACGCCGTTGTACAGATTACATCTTATAATTATTTACTAAACAAACAACAATTGCTGCAAGTAAATGTCCCTGTAGCTGTGTTTGAGATGAAGAGATAAGTTTTAACGGTCGCTCATAAAGGACCTTCCCTGAGGCTGCGAGGAAAGTCATAAGGGATACAGTAGCTGATGCCTGAGGTTTTTGTTGTTTTTAATAACAGAGTGGCTGTGAGTAACGTATGAGGTCGTTGAACTTGGGCTGACCAGGCAGGTGATTATAAGTGTTGGCCGTAGAACCGAAATCTGTGAAGCATATGAGTTTTAATTTGAAGTAAGCTGGTGAAATCATGATACCTTGACAATTCTGGGACTTTAGCTAGCCTACATATTTAAGGGAAAGGACCAAAAGAAAGATGAAAAATTGCCTAGCTTAATGTAAAATATACGAATTCCGTTTTAAAACTTTACGAGGACAAATGTTGATAGTGATACTGTGTTTCGATGGAATTGCTTTCTGGTACATGTATGTAATAGTAAATTGTAATCGTGTGCTTAAAATTGGTAGATTTGTATATTATAGGATTTAGAAATTGTAGACGAAATGTTTATCAAAATAGTGCTAGAAAATGCGTACATAAAGAGACTGCATAGCAATACCTACTTACATGAGTAGGCTAAGTTAAACTGATAGCAAAATTAAGTGAAAAGTGCTGATGCATATACATTATCAATATTAATAGTATGCAGGGATGTCGCTATACATGGGGGGTAGGGGGTGTTCCTGAGTAGGTGGCCTTAAGTTGGTTGGGTAATTACTGAAATTGCTATCAAAATGTAAAAAGTGTTACTTGTCCATTTAAAATACATAAACACAATAGCTTAGGCGATTGAAGATGTCCATTCTGTTCATAATTTAACGCAGCTGATTTCATACTTTTAAATAAATAGTAGTTTTATGCCTATTCCTTAATTTGTAGGTTAAATTTTGATTGCAATGCTAAAGTTCTTTATAATCTCAATAATTAATTATACAATTCTTGTTGTGAGTAATGGGGTTGGCATTAAAGCACGAAGTTTTCCTGTAGTTATAAACGTGATTCTCGTAAGGTTTATTTTTCGGTTTAGAATTGAAAAATGTGAACATTTATTTAGAAACTGATGTAGGCATCGATAAAATTGTGGGTGCAATGCATATAAAATTTGGCATTTTGTACCTAATTAAAGTACTATATATAGTTAGTTAAAAATTAATAATCTAACCGATTTCCTACTAAAAATGTTTCGTAAACTATTTTTTTTCCAATCAAGGGTATGCTAAGTTTATCACACAAATGTATTTTCGTCCACTGTCACAATATTGTAATATTCTATTCCATGTAGTTTTTGTTATTACACGGGTACGGCTGTAGTAAATAGCAGTATTATCTCTATGGAAACTTTAACACTTGGATAGATATGATAATCATCTTATCTAAGTTGTTGCTTAGTGTTACGTTTCAAAAGGTTTTTTTGGTTGAAAAAACAAATAAAATACATTTTTTAAAGTAAGTATCGATTAAATTATAATTTAAAAGGTAATGATATCAGCAGACAACGATACAATAAAAAACAAAACGTCAAATATTTTAAAGCAACAATAGGCTACTCTTCTCACACTGTTATTTTATGGCCACAATAAGGCCTGTGATCGACCCAGCTAAATTCTAATTATTTAATTACTTCCTAACAAACGCCGTCTCGGTCTGATTGTGCTTATTAGCATGGAGAATGGCCCGTGGGGATTTAAATAAATACATACTTAAAATTTAGAGCAGTTTGTTTATAACCTACGTTCGTTGTACGTTTTAATAGTCATATGGTCTTAATTCAGCAGGATTATATTTAGTTATGGAAGTGTCCAACAGTTTTCATCAGATTAAAGGGAAATTCGTGAAGCTTATTACAAATAAATAAATAAGACTTAATACTGATTGTCAAGTATATGTCACATGCTCGGAGTATAATAAATTACCCCTAACATTTATTTACAAATACATTTTGGTAGAAATGTTTCATGTTTCAAATTTGTTTACCAGAGTGCGTCCCTAGATAAACTTTTAGGGCTTCTTCCGCTGTTGAAACTAATGAAAAATGTTCATATAAACACATAGGTCTGAAAACGATTATTTTACCAACTATCAACCGTATGTAGCCTATACATCTAGAACGGGGTAAATAATTGAGTTGAAATTTTGAAGGCCACTTATCAGTTTTATATAACTTAGGCCTACATAGTTTGACAAAAATAATCAACTTTTAAAAATGTCTGCCATTTAAACATTTCAAAATAACGTCCATTAGTTTGACACATTCAACATCCATGGAAACAAAGCGTAGACAATATATTAGGTAATGTTATTCAATTATTTAGTACAAAACCAAAATTACGGTTAGCGAAACAAGTCTTGAAAGTTCATCCGTTTCTTTTTGTACATATAATTTACTCAAACAATGTGTACAGTTTAATAAACAATCTACGCGAGGAGGTTTCAGAAAACAGAATATGATAACTCTTAGTGTTGGAAATATATTTTGTAATTACAATTCAAAAGACCTATTTCATCATACCAAAAAACTTCGTATTTATATGTACAACACATATCCTATTTTGCACGAGTGCACTTTCACGTCTACATGTATTCAACAATTCAAATTAATACTTGGATTATTATTAAGCAGTATTTATGATAAACAGAAACAGACTTTCCATTGTCTAGAAGTGTTATTTTTGAAACACGAAGGGACTTCCCACTTCTAAGAATCCTATTTCCAACTGTGAGAATCATTCACCTGTGATTCCGGTTCCCGCTACGAAAGCTGTCCAAATATTCAGGTAAGCATTCTTGCCCTCGATTGTAAAGGAATTAAAACCTTTTTTACGTGTAATTAAAATAATAATTTTGTCTGAATGTAAGTAATGATTTTCTACCCAGGTTGGCAGTACTTAAGATTTTTATATAAATACATACCGTTGAGGTGAGTGTAATTAAAAGAAATATTTCGAACTGAAAGTTATGTGCAATAGTAAATTGGAAGGGTAACTCGCCTTAAATATTTGTTGATCGGATAAATTGTTTAGTAATGATAAAATTTAATAATTTAAATGCTTAATTTGATCTAATAATGTTTGTAAGTTATGTACACAAATTTAAACGTAAACATTACAGTTGTTATAATTTCTTGAAAATATATTCTAATTTAATTTTACCTTTTACGTTATAACGTTTACATAAAATCCACGCATATATTATATAGAATATTTAAACATGTGAAGTAATATACTATTCAAATTACGCACAATGTGAATGAACACGCAATCAAGATAAATTACAAGAAATAACCAACATAATATAAATCATCTAACAAATAAAAATAAAAAACAAATTAAGGAATAAACACAATACTATACCAAATTATTATTTAAATAGACGCCTTTAAAAACAACAAAATCCACATACAGAAAAGAAGAAATTTGTCAAACCGAATTTTAAAAGTTTATAACTGAAAGGTTTGTTTATGTTTGGCAGTCTATTGTGAACGGCCTATGTAGGCGTTTATATGCATTCTACGGAGACTTTAACGAGTGGATAGGTAGGCTACGACAATCATATTAACATATGAACAAAAGGCAAATTCGTTTTAGGCCTATTTCTGGAGCTCTACTTTGAGAAAAAAATGTAATGTTTAATAAACGCTTAATTTTTTGTGTATTCCAAATACATTAGAACTGAACCAATTTTCTTAAAAACAAAAAATTACGAACTTTTATTGACTATCACATAAGTTTTTTTCTACTAAACTTCATGTTGTTTACTATATTTTTTTAAATATGCTCCAGAAACACAACCCAATGACATCAAATTTGTAAAAATTGGTCTAGTAATTCTAAAAATAAGTGTTACATAACCATAGAAAATGATAAGTTCTATACTGTAAAACACTGTTTTCGGTAGTACGGCAGCAATAAAACAAGATATTGTATAGTTTATTATAGCTGATTTTAAACAAAATCTGAACTGAATAAAGTTTATTTGTTTGTATTTTTAGTAAATAAAAGATTAATAATTGGTTTTAAAGTTAGATCTGTGATGTAGAGAAATAAATTTACAAATAATTGAACTATATATTCTAAAAAAAAAACATTAAATTTAATAAACTAAGTAATAATCATCCGTGTTATAAAATATAGACATGAAATTACTTTGATGTAATTTTTTAAGTGGAGCGGGAAAAAGGCGGCGTGCCGAGCACGCCGAGGACTAAACAAGTTTACAAATGTAATACCCATTTCTGGAGTTTTAAAATTCCTACAGCGTCTCGCCGTTAACTCTCCCATCAGACCTGCCACCTCTGCACAAAGTAAACCTGACGTACTCTATAATTTGCAACATAGTACGCAGTCACGAACCACGTCATTGTAGAAAGATTCTACAGTATAACATATTATATGTGGACAAATTTCATAAAGTAGAAAGCTCGG
>JAGFPH010000373.1:137636-169891 GCA_018207615.1 Philaenus spumarius
GAACTTTAAGGATCACTGGCCACATGGATTTCATCGCACTTCTAGAATCAGTTCATATAAGATGATCTAACTATGGGGTAAGACAATCATTATTGACTTGAGTATTGCTAACAGTTCTGCTGTATATCATTTCTGTAAAACTTTAAGGATCACAGGCAACTGGATCCTTGGTCTAATTTCTGAAGTTTTTATTCTAGAAAAGTTCTTCATTTTCAACATATACAGATAAATGAAATAAGTTCGTTTTTATAAACCAAAATTCGTTGTCTGCCCTTCCTATCTCGTTGTAAAAGCACAATAGCCGTATAAATAGTACAGACGAGTTATAAAAAATAAAAAACATCCAATCGTAAAAACCAGCCTTCCCACTTCGAAGGAACGAACTGGCATACTTCTCAACATTATATAGGCTATAAAACGGCGTGTCAGCGGGATATAAAACCCATTGTTAAAGCGTTTCTTTGTGTATTACAACCTTGAATTGTACTTTAGATTAATTAAACGTATCTGAATAAAATACTAAAACATGTGTTAATAGAGCTGCTAGGAAATAGGTGTAGAGAGTTCTCATTTTTGTTGACTTTTCTAATTAAAATAAATTCTATATCCGAGAATAAATGAAAGAAGGACATTATAAAAAGTTTCAAACAGAATGTTTCAACTGTAAAACCGCGACCATTATTTTGTCAGGCTCAACATCTAAAGCAACCAACTGTATTTTCAATAATAATTAATTACGTTGGTTATGTTTTACTATTATCCTTAGTCCGATAGTTTTGCCAGAAAAATTTAAAGAAAATTAAACTGGCTAACAAAATTTACTTGACTTTTTGAAAAAAATTACTGTTTTTTAATTATTTTCGTTTGCAATTTTTAAATTGTCGCCACTACAAAACGGATTTTTAGATGAAGCTTGTTATTTTACTTTAACTAGTTCTTGACGTATTTAATAGCCGTGTCAAGTTTGAAATCAATCGGTTGATCTGTTTTAGAAATAAATATTATCTAGTAAAAAAACACAAAATGGCGGCTAGACGGAAACTGAACATTTTAGGAGATACGATTATTGGAATTGTTTTACTTTAAATGGCGCAATAAACAGGTAGATGAATTATTAGATTATATTTTTGAAAGATCCTCTATATAAAAGACAAACTTAATCAACAAATATCTGGAATTACAGTGGTAAAAATGTAAGAAAATGACAGAAAAATAGAGAAGAATTTTAAACATTATCATTTTAAACTAAAACATCTACATGAAATACAATTATGTAAATATTTGCTTTTTGAGAGTTATTCTTAGGTGGATGTGGGGTTTGAGAATATTCTTTATAATTGTGAAATGTAAATAATAGCGTAGTTCCAGTACTTAGATAAAAGCCTTATTATAATTTAATGAACATGCTTTAAATAGTGCAACGGACTCCTTAAAGTTTCGTCATTTCTGATCCAAGCGTCACAATGTTTTATTTCAGACTAGCAGGTACCCGTGGCTTCGCACACGGTCCAAAGATCCACCGCATAGTTTAATGGGAAGTATAATAATTAATTTGTATTGTTTTAGGGATTGTTACATTTTCAACCATTAGCAGTACACTAAAAAATATAAAATGGTTTACGTTTTATATAATATCTTGTAAGAAATAGCCTAAATGTACAAATTTCCAGCTCTCTAGTCTTAATGGAAGTATAATAATAAATATTAATTGTTTAAGGGGTTGTTTCAACCCTTAAATCATAATGATTTATAGCCTATTTCTCATTCCAGGTCATAATCTATATGTGTGCCAAATTTCATTAAAATCCATCCAGTAGTTTTTACGTTATTGAGTAACGCACACTCACACAGACAGAAACCATTAGATGTTTACATAATAGTTTAGACGTATTTCGATCCGTAAACTCTGTTTTGTTTGCCTTTCTTCATTTTAATCTGATTTATTGTTAGCTATGTTTTCAATAAACGTTAAAAGTTGCCTAAATGTCATATAAACACATTGTAGGCCTACCGCAGTTCATTAACCGTTACAACTATCCTTCAAGGATTAACTTTCAATCTGTGCTCAGTATATGACACATCTGTGAACGCATAACATGCATTCACATGTCAGCTGTAACTTATATAGACGTCACAGTAGGCAAAACTATCAAATAAACCTTTATCATTGTGTTTAATGTGGTATTCTCAGCTTCATCTGTGTCCAAGTAAAGTGATATTTGCATCTGAGATTTTATACAATACACGTTAAGAGCATTTAGACAGAACATTCCTTCTGCATTCCGTTAAAAACTTTTTCTACAACTACACTTATGGTATTCTAAGTACTTTTCTATTTCAAACGTGATGATCTTCTTTAGTGAATACTTCACTATGAAGATCCTTCCTTCTGCATTTTAATTCTTACAGATTCAGTTTGTGGGATTGTAAGTTTTCCTCATTCCAACACGATAATCTTTTCTCAAATGGAGTGAAATTTTAAAAATCTAATATCAATTGACATACTGTTTGTATTGCAAAGGTAACCCACCACACATTCAAATAAACGTGTCAACAACACTTATCGTTATGGCATTAGGCTAAATGAGGGAAATCTTTATTGCAACTCTAGAGCAGTCCGCATCAATGTAGTACCATTGGAAAGATTTATAATAAATTGAACCTTTTATTTAAAAGGAGTTTTATTTCGATTATCTATACATTTATATATATATATATATATATAATCCAAATACCAAGCACTGACTTATTCATAAAGAAATCTCAAAAACCACCACACTGATTGGAATGAAGGTTTTCAAAAATTCAAAATTTTTGGGGGGGTCAAAGTTACTAAAAATTCCCATAAGAAAATAATACATAATGTAATATATTAATTGATATATGTTTTTTCTTTGTTAAATTTCTAACTTTTAGGTTAGGTTTTTATTAAAGTGTAGACCTGAGCCTTGCTGGTTCTAGTAACCTTTATTATAACTGCTGTTATAAAATATACGAAATAATTTGATTTGAAAATTTAACATTATTTACCATCTTAGCTTTGGGGTTATTATTAATAATATTATAAAGAGGCAAAACTTGTTTGTTTGTAGGGGGTAATATCTGGAAATGCAGATCCGATTTAAGTGTTAAAACAACCCATAACACTTAAAATATAACACTTAGTTAAATATTAATTGTTATACTTTCCTTAAAGCTAGAGAGCTGAAATTTTGTACATTTATTTCTTACAAGATACATAGAAAAAGTAAATTGATTTTCATTTTGTCTCTTGCTGTTAAGGGGTGAAAATGTGATAACCCCTAAAACAATAAACATGTATTATTATATTTTCCTTACAGTTATTAAACTGAAAATGTTTACATTCATTTCTTACAACAAACATAAAAAAGTATCATAGATTGACATTTTGTCGCGTATTTCTAAGAGGTGAAAATGTAGTAAAAATTTTGATTGTTATACTTTCCTTAAAGCTAGAGAATAAACCCTTAATAAATTAAATACTTTACAAATAATAAACCACTATGTTACATTTTAATTAAAATAAATAAAACATATTACAATTTAATAATAAGGCATATTAATATAAAATAACCTGCTTGCATTTGCTTGGACATGATTAACCGCTGGGATTGGCGAGCGAAGCGAGCAGGGGTGGAGCCCTCTAATAACAGATAAATCAGCTGATTCGGATCAAAAGCTTAACAACATAAGTTTGTTTTATACATTTTACATTCATTACTATATTACTGGCAAATTAAGAATCAGTTTAATACTCTTCACAACCAACACTTCAACAGCTTTGGTTAACAAAATAAAAGCAAAGAAAAAGGCTTACTGTATTATAATTCCAACATTTTTGTTACATATTATGCATAAAACAGATGATTTGGATCAAAAGCTTGGCACAATTTTAGGTTATGCTTATTCTGACCAAAACACGGTTTTTGAAAGCATTTAGCCTACATTTATTATCAACTTGGAATATTTCCAGTCATTTAGCTATTCTTCACTACCAACAGTTTTGTTTACGTTAGGTAAAAGTAACCACAAACAAAACTCTGCGAAAAAGGGTCACTACTCGTGTATTATAATTCATACACCTAACACTGTTAAAATCATGCTTCTTTATTCTTTAATCGGCCTACATACTGCTTTACCGTTAGAGCCATATATAGTTACAGTTATATCATATTTTGGGTCATAATTGAATAACTTGAAAATTGTCAATTATTATATAAAGTAATAACGTGAATTATCTTTATATTCACGCAAACACTCTGGTCCTACTGCGCATGCGTAAGGATCTAAGTCGCCTCTACTCCCACCAACCTACTCCGATTAAAGTGAATCTGACCTAATCAATCATCATTTCCTGAAAATATTAGAGTATACAATAATATATTTGCATTTTTCGCCAAGAGTTGTCGCGGGACTTGGCGAGTGAACGAATAGGGTCTGAGCCTTCTAGTTTGTGTATACAGGTAAAAAAACGGTTACCGGACATTCGACCATATATGAAAATATGCGGACATTCGACCACAATTTTGGGCCAACTACCTGGATTGGGTCAGCTAGGGGTCTGTAAATATTACTCGCCGGACAATTCACCACATTTTTAATCTGGCCGATAACAATATGATTATATTTCGTTATTATCACATTATATAATTAAAATTTTAAAAAATAAATAAAAGGTTCTAACCTATAGTATTTTGTCACAGTATGTTTACTTTCTACTTACTTTGGCCGATAACAGTATGATTATATTTTGTTATTATCACATTATATAGGTAATTAAAAAAAAACCTAAAACGTTCTAACCTATAGTATTTAGTCACAGTATGTTTACTTAGTTGAGTTGGCTAAACTGTTCGTTTGTACACAAAAAAGAACTAGACAAATCGTGCAACGTAGGGAGAACGCTGAGAAAAACATGTCGGCTCTTTACAATATAAATTCCCGTAAGGAACATTTGATTTGAAAGTTTTTAATGTTGTACGTGTTGAAGATGGTTAAATATTGCTTTCCCGGCATCAGTGAAGTGTATAAATACTATATTTATAAATAAAATAGTTAAGGTATCTGTATTTATAGTAGTTTTGATTGACAAGCTAAATTAAACAAATACCATTGCATGGTAGAACAGTAGGACACGAGTCTAGGTCCCTAGCTGACCCAACCAAGGTAGTTGCCCCAAAAGTGTGGCCGAATGTCCGCTGTGGTCGAATGTCCATGTGGTCTAATGTCCGGTCTCCTAAAAAAGCACCGTGAATATTTAACTGAGAATGAAGTCGATAAACAGTACTTTCAAGGGTGCAACCAACTTGAGTTTTTCGTCCAAATGTTATTAAGAAACTTTGGCTAGAGACTTCGCATCGGATGCGGGTATAATGTGACCGAAATAACAGCATTATAATCTCCTGCCAGGCTTAATGTCTTCTTTAATGGCGCCAGAGGAAAACATGAAGACATCTCCGACAGTAACGCAAAGTCATAATCAGCGATTCCAGATTTAAACATCTGGTGTGCACATCACACAACTTTCCTTACCAAAATAGATGCTGTATCAATTACCAAATTTTTCGAGCGAGAGATTGATGATACCATTTTCGAGTTAATAGGAGTATCCGTTTCGAAGAAAGCGGTACTAACTTCAAAACGGTTAATCCCACGGACCTGATTTTGGTCTCAATCGATTTCTCACCCCCAAAAATGTCAAGGTCGATACCAAACACGGCTAGTTTAAAAAAAGTCATTTTTGCCCCCAAAAAGGGCGTTTTTGGGGTCAATTTTTGAAAAAATGGAAAAAGTTGAGTGGGGTATCTTTTTTGACATTCTTTTGGACGCTGAATCGAATGAGACCATTTTCAAGTCGATAGGACCAGCCATTTCGGAGATACAAACAAAATAACTTGCGTTTTTGTAATAACTTTTTTCAACGAATTTTTAAGGGTATATAGCGTACATAGCGTGTTAAGGGGGTCTGAGTAGAGTATGTTAGCAAAGTTCAATCAAAATCGTTAAAGGGGTTTTGGAGTAAATACCAAAAATGTGCTAAAAACTGGTCCCACGGTAAGACACCACCTCCGATTTGCTTTAAATTTACATGGGTTTAATTGTTTACGTGTTTGAAGATATCCTGTAAATTTCAGTTCGATCCGTCCAGCCGTTTGCCTGTGCACTCCGGACACACACACACACAGACACACAGACAGACCAATTGCCAAAAATGCATTTTTTGGACTCAGGGGGCCTTGAAACGTAAAGATATTATGAAAACTCGACATCGAATTTTTGGGTCGATCGCAATACTTACCTTACCTAGTATAGGGTAAGGAAAGTAAAAAGTAGAGTTTAATAATGTGTTCAGTGATCATTTGCAAATAAATGATACCAAATAATACCTAATTTGGTTTTGAACTGGATTCTGTTGGTGTATTAGAAATACATGTGCAGTTGTTTGTAATGTTTTTTTCTTTTGAGTTTACACAATAATACATAGTGGCTTTTTATTGTGTTAGTTGTTTTCGCTAATAACTATAAACTAGACAATGAGTCGGATGCGCAAGCGTTCTGTCAGGAAACAGTTTACCTGAGGATTACCCGCAGCAGCTTCTTCTGTATGCCAGATGGTCCCCCCCCTCCTGTTATTTTTTGTATCAATGGAAATAGACAGATTTTCTTTGAGGATTATTAACATCACCAATAATGGAGTTTTTTGGTCTATCGTTAATTTCAAACCCACCCCCTCCCCATGCTTGTCACGCTTGTTACCTTATCATACCAGAAATATTGGAAAATGTTAGGTAACTGTTTGAGACCAGGCAGTATTTCTTTTTCTCAAGAAGTCAATGGTTCTCATTTCGAGCACTTAATCTGAGTGAAAATAAGGTGAGTGTTAAAGGTTTTACTAATTGTAATATAGTTTTTAATAAAACTTTAAATAGGAGTTTTTTTGGGAAAATTATAACTTTGATTGGCCATTATGTTGGATAGAGTCAACATATAGACCTCCGGTTTGAGCCAATCTACTTCTTTTATCAAGATCTTTAAAATGAGGTGTTACTCAATAAGAGTTCTCATTTAAAAATTTTGACTTACCCCCAAAATACCCCATTAAGGGGGGGGGGGGGAGGTTGAAATTTACGATACACCAAAAAACTCCATTTTCGGTCATGGTAATAATCCTCAAAGCCAATCTGTCTATTTCCATTAATAAAACAAAATAATAGGGGGTGGGGCTTTTAAGACACCCGGTATATACAGTTGCACTTTTTGCAATACTTAAGCACGGAATATTGTATCACCAACATTGTTGCTTATTCTTATAAGTTCTTGTTCAAGAAGTGCTCTTGGATACATCCAAGATATGAACTTCCCTAACCCTTTGGTGAAGGGTTTTCTCTGTTACATGCACATGTTTGTTGCTAGATGTTAAAGTGTAGTTCTGCTGGATCCCGGGTCACGTTGGGTAAAAGGGGTATACTGAGGCAGATTTAGCTGTTGATAAAGCCTCGCACTTACTTCCTACCGTCGAGTGTGTAATGTCAGTAGGCTTTTTGTCTATTTTGGAGCAAATTTTATCAAGCCAGTAGGAAGAAGATTTTTTCAAGATAAGAATCTCATAACTGACGTCGTTGCATTTACTCGAGTGGTAGGCCTACTGCAAACTTTATTATCTACTGGAAGCATCGTTCAGTATAAAATTTGACTTACCTGTAACTAAAACGCCTGTAAGTAAAGATATGATGATGTCGCTGGCAGGTCGAAACCGGTTAGATTACGTTTTTTGTTCTTTTTCTTAAGTTACACATTTTGTAAACTATAAGCATTATTTGATATCTTAATACAATCTATTTAAGTAGGAGAATTTATTTATTGGATACAAATCTATGATCCACGGCTTCCACCCAATGCATTTCATTTCTCATCCGCGATTTATTTCTATTTAACATAATTGATCTTTCGACGAAAAACTCGAACGAAGTATTTTGTTAAAATCCAGTCCGCGAGGTGAATATTTTTGCATTCATAACGATTAGAACCTGTTTTGATTGTAAAATTATAAAAATGCCATTCATTAAACAGTGCAGATCCATTAGCGAAGTGGGTTTATCTGGACGCATTCCTTTAAGTCAACATTTCGCGTGCAACAAAGTTGTAAATACACAGTTCTTGTTGAAAGACGAAGTGTTTAAATTAAAATCAATTTATTTATAGATTGTAACAGTAAGCCAATCGGGGATGTTGCTGAATATTAATAACACAAATATAATTTCGTTGTATGTAGGTGAACTATTTTTTACTTAGTTAAAAAAAGAAATTAAGATACCTTTAGAAATTAGAAAGATAGTGGGCTTAAATTTGGTATTCGCGTTGTTAATACGATTGTTTATCAGTATAAACTGTACGATGTAAATATTGTAAATGGCGATCGGCATTTCGAAAGAATAAATTAATAATACCGAATGAAAGGTCGCCACTTCCAGCCGTTATTAGATACAATAGAACATACACATAGGAGCTATGATTATGGACCTTCAAAGGTTGATTAGAACACATAGTCGAAGCTAGTAGTTTACAAAAACATTTTAGACGTATCATAATGTTTGTTTGAACAAATTTTTTTTATTTAGAAGTATGTAACGAAGAAAGTTAAACTATTTTTTAGTATAGGATGTTAAAAAATATTGTTTTTTTTTATTACGAGTTATGGATACTGCTTGATAAAAAATAACTAGTATGATTATTATAATGTTGTGTGTTCTAGAGAACTACACATTTGTTTCGTTTCAGTTATTTTCTGTGTACAGAAAAAACACAAACTCTATTTAATTTGTCGTTAAAAAATATAAATATTTTGACTCCTATAAAATTATTGTAAAATTACGGTTTTCTAGATATTAGACTTTAAACATTTCAAACTGTTGAATTTTGAATAACTGAATGGATGAGAGACTAAGGTCGATAGGCATTAAATACGTTAAACAAAAAACAAATAAATAAAAAAAAGTTATTTCCTATTGTTTTTATTTTAAGATTTTATGGTTATTGTTTAAATAAACATATTATGAAATAAAAGCTTTTTACATCATCACTAATCTTTAACAAGGGAAGTTTAGGGATGTTTCTCGCTTCAGCCTAAAAAACGCATATAGATAAATAAATAAAAACAAGAATATATTTTTAACTAAAATGATTAGAGCGTGTATTTATGAAGGCGCGATAAAACTTATTCCTCATTGGTGTGATTAAGTAAATATAATTTAATGCAGAAAAATTTATATTGTCAATAAATAAAAATTTTATTGAAAAGAGACATTATCACATCAATATTTTGATTTAAATATCTAAACAATAATGATTGCTTGATAAAAATTAAATTATGAACAGCTGGAATGAAAACATTTTTATAACACTGTTTCATAACAGTTTGGGTCCCCAATAGATGTTACGTTTGTAAGCAACACCTCTGTTTTTTTTTAAACATTATACAACAGTTTTTTAACAACAACGTCAAAAAAACATATCTTACATTACTTGCTTCAAAATCCAGAAAGTGGATAATTCCACATTTCTGGGAATCTATCTTAGAGTAAATTGGTATAAAAAGTCAATACAAATTTAATCAAACTTTTACAATAAATAATGCCTTTAAAACCTAAAAACGCCTGATATTAAACGCACCACGCGCGCATCAACAAAATTCAATGTCTTTATTTGTTTATGACGAGAAAAAAAGATTTATAAATGGAACAATTTTTTTAATGCTTATGACTTAATCGACCTAAAGTGTACTCATAATCCATCGTGTACAATATCTGGCAAATATGTTTTCAGTATTTCCCTTCCAACATTTGACTATAAACGTGCCTACGGGATTAAATGATTTGAGTTTGCTTAGAATTTAATTTCAACCCACTTGTACCTAACCAGGTTGGAGGCAAAGTATAGGACGTTACAGATTAGAGGTTGTCGACCGAGACTCTACGATGACAACTCTATATTCTGGCTACTAGTTTATACCCACAAAACCAAATTTATAGAATGCGGTTACAAACAATTTTTAGCCAAAAATTATAATTTCTTGCAAATACCTGTCCCCAGGGCTCGACACAAAGGTGCGGCAAGGCTCCTGGAAGTTGGCCAAACTGATTTCTGGATAAGAAAGTTGTGAGGCGTTCTAAGACGTTTTTACTCGGTTTAATAAAATAATATTACACGTTCCATATAGCCTACGTCCAGCTAATTAATCATAATGGATCGAGTATGTTTTCACAGTTTGTAAATTGCAATTTTACATAATTGAACTTGTAATAAATATTATTATAATTCGTTTACATTACCCTGAAAGCGGTTAAATGTTATAATTATATTTTTTTCTGTGGCTTGTAATCGGAAAGACGTAATTTCAGAAAGCATTACTATTTTTGCATCCTTAATAATATGGTGTAATATACATGTATATTAAAGCGAAAACCTGTATAGATAGGCTAGTCTAAGCTCTATAATGCTGTTGTTTTACTTTTTAACAGTCATTGTTAGTTTATAATTTAAATTTTAGTATTTTCCATTTCACTGATTACATAAAAGCACAGATCTTCCTCGGCATTCACTCATAGACAGATGTTACTTAACCTACAATCCCACACTTGTTCGCTTCTGTCAGAAAACAGACCTACATGGTCGAAGATTTATTGACTTTCTTCTTTCTGTCTACACTTGATGGTGGATATTTATGAATGTTTTCCTTCTACTTCTACCAAGATGGTGTTGGGAATACACGCTGGGTGGTAACGTGTAGTTGGCAACCACTAAGTACTCCATGATGGACGATGCATGATGAGCTTAGCTACACTTCTTATTCGACAGTATTTAGAAACACGAGGTAAAGGTGGCTTTATGCCCAGTAGACACGCACTGCTTCTTTTCATGCTTTTCTTTCGTATGCTGTATGGAGTAATTAATCATAGTACCGTATGTTTTAGCTTGGTTTTAATCATGGATGCCTTAACCTTAGAAAAGGTAATTTCTATTTTTAGATTGGAAACTATAAACTGGGTATTTCAGAACTCTCTACCAATCTTTTAGTTATTATTTATGTGCCAAGGAAAACTCACAATATCATTATGATTTTTTTTATATTTGGAGTTTTACACAGCCACCATTTTTTATTGTGTCTGAAACAATAAAGATCAACCTAGAAATTAAAATCTATTGTTGGTTAAGTCCTCCACAATCCTTAGGATAAACAGGCTGATTCAGTAATACGAGGAGACATTCAGACGGTATCCATGATATGGGTCAAAATAAAGTAAAAACGGAAACGCTTCTTTTACCAGCCGTTCATTTTGTTTTGTTTGCTAAATGGCATACATAAATTAACGTAAACAGCTTAACCAATTGAGTTGAAATTTGGCAAGTTACTCAAGATATACTTTGAAAAAAAAAAATGAACTTGTTCCAAATACGCGTTTATAAATGGCAGTCATTTAAACATTTTATTTAACAAATTTTATTCTGCACATTTTGGTTTTTTTACTCGACTTAATAGTCCGTCTGCTTTCTATAAAATCAATCGAAACATAAAATACCATAAATTACCCGGTTCAAATCCACGTAGGGGATTTTACCGTTAGGGCAGGTTTTGATAAAAGTCCGCGAGACCGAGATGCAATTTCATTAAGCGAGTTTTTCCACAGCGATCGGAAAGAAGAAGCGCTTAAGGGTCGGCTCTAGCTGTCGGCCATGTTGGCTGACACTCCATATAAGACCAATGTTAAATTAAAATCCAAATTTTTCCTTTATTTTTAATCGGATAATTATGAAAGATATGTAATTTTAAAGCTATGGCCAATATGCATGCAAATGGCTTTTCCAAAACTAAGAAAAACATTTTGTTTAATATTTATTAACAATTTAAAACATTGATTTTTAGTATTTTTTTATGTTGTCACTATTAACTACAACGAAAAAATACCAAGCCATTCGCATGAGGAATTTCGTCCCCAAGAGTTTTTTATTTTTTTTTTTTAATGCTATTTGAACAATTGCGGGTTTTAAATGGATTTAGGATGAGCAATGTCCGCTTAACCGCCGCTACGCTGGAGTCGCAGGTTGCTTTCTGTTTTACTAGAGCAGACCCTTAAGCGGGGCTGGAGGCTGAGGTGCAAACAAATTCTAGTAATTTATTTCATGCAAGCAGGCACCTATTCAATGCCTTCGTAAGTAGTCCAATTTCATAAATGGTTGGTTGAAACCCTAAAACATATAAACTTATTTTATTAAATTCGATTTAAATCATGTAAACGGTTCAACTGTGCGATCAAATGATTCTCTTTTAAAATGTTTAAATGGTCGCCATTTTGAAATTGATAGTTGGAACACGTTGATAATTTTGTTCAAACTAGGTCTTTACATTTTTAGTAATGAGCAAAATGTCAACTCAATTTGTTGAGCCGGAGGTATAAATTATTACCTAAAATTATGTGTGTACTGTATGTTGCCGTTAAGGCTGGTAAAATAAATTAAACATAAACACAATAAATTTAGGTTAGGCCTAGACTGATGAACCAACATTTTATGTTTATTGAATGTATTTACAATGAACGGACACCTACACCAATGAATGTATTTACACCTTTAATATAATAAAATTAAACTAATGGAAACAGTAATACTTTTCATAGTTATATCAAAATAATTAATTATATTAAGGGATAGGCTACCCTGTCCGCCATATTGAATCTGATTCCCATAAGAGCAATGCTACAGAATAAGCCATTTTTCCAGTTAATTCGTATAATAAATTAAAAAATTTGGTTTCATTTTGAAGTACTGTTATATGCCGATGTTGATTGCAGAATATATTTTCAAAAACAAAATTACTTGATTGTTTTCATAAACGTATGATATAAATAGTAAACTTTATTCATCATTTACTTAGTTCCAAAAAGAGGTATTGCAAAAAAACCCTTAGCAATCAACATCCACAATCTATTTTACTTTTTAAAAAATACAGCTTTCATTTTTTTGACAAAAATAACACAAAAATATGCTTAATAGAGAAGGTATGTTTCGGTTATTTAACATTGAAATTGGTACCCAAATTCGCTGTTTTTAATTTAGGGAGCCGAGCCTTAACTTACTTTTCTAATTTTTTTATTTAACATACTTTCCATTTCTTGTTAATTGTTAATTAAAGCGCTAGACGATAATATCTGAATTACGCCGGACGGAACTGATCGTCTTTTAATTTATTTATATTGATGAAGCAAAACACATGTTTCTTGAATGCATTTACATTCATTGCCACAGCAACCAATTCGATAACTCTTTTCCGCTACGCATTACATTTTGCTATTCGTCATTGCCATAGTAACGAATTCATAACATTTTTTCGTTACGCGTTACATTTTCTATTTGTCAACTCCAACCTCAACCCGCGTAAAGGAACTTCGTTCCAACACAAAATGGCAGATTTGTCTCCCACTCCCTGAATTGTCTAGCGCATTAAAGAATCGCCCAGTATATTGGAAAGCCTAGTTTTAGGAATCAATTAAATCAATTCTTAGCTAAACGGGTTTAATAGTAAAACAATAAAAGTTTGACAGCTGATTTTTAGGACTTTTAAGACACAGAATCATCCTGTTTTATTTTAAGATTACCAACACGATGCCTGTTTAGTGTGGTGCTATCACTACCATTAACTAAAACCGTGAACTTGAAACCCAACCTTAAAATCCAACCAAACTACGCACTTACATCTCACCAACAGTTCGTCGCCGGTTTACAAATTCGCACCAATTTCCCGCTTTCTACAGCTCTAGTATCTTATGACGTGAAATGATGAAATTACACGCTCGGCAAAAGAAACATTTTAACTCGTTATAGCACCAATGTCAAATACTTTGGAATTTATTTCCACGTCGAACGTGTATAAAGTTTTCAGTTTCTAAGAAATCGGTTTCGCAACTTTTCCATGCCTGTCAAAACGTCAATACAATGTTACAGTGGTGCCAATCTACGGCACTAAATTATTACCTTGGCCTAAATTATTACCGCTTTAATATTATTCGTTTTCAGATAACGTAGCATCAAATTGAATACTTCTATGTGTCGGGATTAATGTATTATATCGGTATCGATTGCGATTGTGCAAGGTAGACATTTCGACTTTGTCTTAGTCGATTAATGCATTAAATACATTACAGATGTAGGGTACGGGTATAAATTCTATGTATCGAATACTAATGGTAGTCGTTCAGAAACTGTGGGCAATTATTGTTGTTAGTCGCCAACTGTAGAATAATTGCAGGGATTCCTTGGATGATTATAACATGACTAGAGGAGAGCAATGCGTGCTTCCCACGCCTACAGTAACTTTGTCCTTACTTCGCTCATGCATTTTCATTGAACGCAATGTCAACGCCAGGCTTAACATTAAAATCAAATTTAATCTTATAGTTCTTAAAAGTAAGCAACATAGAGTAAAACTATATTTATTTCAAATGATGTTAAAAATCAGCTGTCAAACTGTGTTACTACTAAAACCGTTTAACTAAGAATTGGTAAAATAGATTTTAATTTTATTACGAAAATGTAAAAAAAAAATTCTTAGGGTCAAACGGTTATTTGATTTTATTATTATTATTTATTTATTTTTTGATAAGAAACTCGTCCGAGTGACTGTATGCACCAAGTTTGGTCAAAATCGGACGTTGTAAATAAAACTTTGAATGTATAAAACGTTCCAGGTTTGTGATATGTTTCATCCTTCTAACATTATAAATGATTAAACAGCAAAAATATCTTGCGAGAGTGTATTACTATTAACAAATACGTTAAAATTAGTTCAGGATTGACACTGCGCTAACGATCGTAGGACTGCAGATCTTGTAGATTAGAGCATGCAAATGATGCAATCAATGTTGTGGTCATCATTTGCAATTAAAATTAAATGAATAGCATGTCACAATGATAAATAGAGCTTGAAAACATTCAATGATTTGTTGTGTGGTTGATGAGGAAAACATGAGCGAGTTGGTTGAAGAATGGGTAGAAACAGAAGACATTAAATGGTAGCTTCAGACATTTTTTTAGGACCATTCACATAATTTGGAATTGTAAAAGGGTATCTTAACTCTTTTATGTATAAGATGTTTTAGTTGCTGTATAATCAAATAAATTTAAGATCTCTTTGTTTCTTTATAGGTAAGATGTTGTATTCTTTGTACAAGTAGGCTACATTATAAGCTTTTAGTCTCTAAATACGTAAATCTAAGATCTTAATATTGAAATTTAACATTTTTGATTGCTTAAAGAAGAAAATCCTTAAGTATCTTCTTCACCTTGGGAAAAATTCCAAGTGTACAGTGTTATTTTAATAAAATTGGTCCGAGTACAGCCGGTAACCTTGTGGTGGCGCAGGAGAAGCGGGGTCGGACAGTTCTGGACTAAAAACATAAGTCTCAGCGTCTGCTAATCCCCACTTACCATTTTCTTACACCATCCAATACAAAGAGAAGGAGTTATGATTAAATAGAGTGACAGCACTAGGCGTTTTATAGGTTGGCTAGTAGCGAAACAGCCGTCTTGAATCGCATGCCGCGAGATCGTTAACATGCATTCGTAATATCGTGTTTCGCGATTTTATTTATAAAATGAATAATCAGGGAAATTATAAATACAAATTTATTTTGTAATTTGTTGTATTGAAAAAAAAAACAGTTACAACACTTTAAGTTGTCCGATTAACATTTGACAAACACACAATTGTTTGTATTATGACAAATAACGATACAGTATCGAGTTTTTCTCAAATAATAATTATTTATTACATTATTAAATATGAACTTTTCTAGTAGATTTTTGTGGCTTTATTGTTGTAAACCATATTAGTCATGTTAATTCAACTAAGAAAGTTTATAATGCTAGTGCAGCTCAAAGTCGGCCAAATGTAACCAAATTTGGTATCAAAATTATCAGGAAAGTATCATGAAACGAAATATAATATCCTTTTTCCTTTCACTTAAGACATACAGAATTGCAATTTTATACTAGAGTATGCTACTGGTTCACTCGGGCGGCATCAATAAGGGTCAGTATTTGTTAATAGTTTAAACATTATTTTCCTTATTATTTATGAAATATATTTATTTGTTCAAATTTTTATCTGTTTACATTGAAAAAACTGCATGTACTGTAAATGTGTTTTTTATGGAGTTCAGTAAATGAAAGGACTTGGCGGTTATAACTTTGCCATAAAAGAAAGGTAAATTCTCCGCTCTCTCTTTTTATTTAGCTCTTTCTCTAACACGAGTAATAATGCCAATTAATTGAAAGCATAAAACTAAGTTTAAATTTTTTTTTTTCATTTTACGATATTTTTATAACTTCAACAATTTCACAGTAGGCCTATTTTATAATTGTAAAACTTTTTATTTAAAAACAATTTTAAATTGCAGCGTGTGTTTTATTGATGTTTAAAATACTTTTTTCTATAATTTATGTTTCATAAAGTTTATTTTATAGGTTTTGGTAATGAAACTAAAATTTCCCGCCTATGTAAACCCATGTTCAATTTAATCTACAAAAATAACTTCTCCGTCACCTAAAATAAAAATATTATTACTATATGTAAAATAAGACCGAAAAACTTGAACATCTTAGTTCGAAGCTTGTCACAAAGTCTTCGGTAACATCAAAATATTTGTAATTACAACGTCGACATACTAAAGGCCTTGTCCATAAAGTAAGATCTCCCGTTGCGTTATGCGATTCCGCTTTTTAACAGGACCAGTTTGTTATTTAAATTATTCAAATCGAAGCTGTGAACCGCGCGTAAATATTTTCATAATTGGAATGAACGTGTGGAACTGTCATGCGAAGTGTGAACCGGAATCCGATCAGGAACCTCTTGTCTATGGCTACCCTTCGACCCGAACAGTCTGTGTGAAAAGCATAGTTGTATAAAATAATAAGTCTGATTATTAACAACTTCTGCAGTCTTTTTTTAGAAATTTAGTCTTTCTAGTTTTATTTTCTCGTTGAGTTGGTATTAACAAATAAATATTTACAATTTCAAATTTTAATTGTTTTAGAGTACTGCTGCGAACTAGCTAGAAGAGTAGACCTAAATTATAGCAATAATTATTTTCAGTTTAATGCTATGATAATAAAATATTAAGGTAGTGGAGCAAAGTCTTTCATTTACAAGATAAAAATAATTGTATTTCATGTAAAAACTCGAAAACTTGGTTCTTTATCCAGAGTTAAAGTATTTTGTAAAAACTGAATACATCTTAGACAATTAAAACCATGATATTTGCCTTTATTTGATTATTGATGTTACTTTTCATGTATTAAAAAATCTAAATTTATTCATACTTTAAAATATCAAAAGAAACATTACTCTTTTCACCTAGCAACAAAACACACACAAAAAGCCTCGCTTATTTTAACTGAATTATGAAGACTGGTATTACACAAAACATTAAATAAGCAAAATTTACAAATTGATTTCGGAATTACTTATCCACATTTTATACCTTAAAAAGAGTCAGGTTGAAATGAAAACTTAAAAACCCAAGCAGTCAAGCTAAAAGTAAATAAAAAAATAATTACCACAATTTATTATTATTAAACATACAACACATCAACAATCAAATAAAAAACAAATAAAGAGCAAAATATATTATGTACTTTCTCAAGGCAAATATTATATAAATAAATGGTACCTGAAACTGGTACATACTTTCTCACAAACATATTTAAATTATTAACACGTTCACTGCTAAGAACGCACATGTAAGCTTGACACTGAACACTATGAGCATTTCACGCCAACCCCCATATTGGGAGTATTTTCAATACACATTGCATTACGTGCTTTGCACGCCAATTTTTAGCATGTGTTATTAGCGTAACTAATCAATAATATTGTTATTAGCTAAACGAGAATTTTTGAAAGATACGTATTTTTTGCATATGGTAGTGTAAACTAAGGGCTACAAATAAGCAAAATTTTATCAAAATCGTTAGAGCCGTTTTTTTTATAAAAAATAATAAGAGATTTTTTGGGTTTTTTTTGCCAAAAAGGGGGTTGTTTTTCAAAAATTTGCAAAACCTTTTTTCGTGCATTTATACAGGCCTAATTGACATGTTTGGTGCAAATTTTTTCGAAATTGATCGAATAGTTTTCTCTCTAGCTTTTTATACATACAGACAGACATTTTGTAAAACCCACTTTTTTGGACTCACGGGGTCCAAAATGGATATTTCCACAAAAATATCAACATTGATATTTTTTGCGAGCACTATTCTTTCTTTATAGTATAGTATAGTGAGAAAGTATACTATTATTTCTATAGATTTAAACAAATACTATAGTACTTCTGACAAACTTTTTTTCACTGTATGCGTAAGAATATTTTTACTTACTTCTCCCGATCCATGATGAAAACACTTACTCATTTTTTCATAATAAAGATCATAGACAATCAAGACAGTTTTTTTTAACCTGAAACGACTCTAACATGCCAAGTGTCCAGTTTTAGAATGCTGTTCTGTCTTTCAAAACTTGAAATTAATTGGACGCAAAGTTGCTTTGAAACTTTAATAGAAGCTGTCACATTGTATTATTAATTTCCCTCTTATAACGCCAAACATTTGATTGAAATTGTACCCAACCTGTTTTAAATTACACTTCTACCGCTTTCTACATTGTATTTGAGTGAATATGCGCTAGTAATTTAATGTTTATCTCTGCTACCTTTTATTTAACCATATTTATTTTTCCGTCTGACTGTCACAGTCGAATTCTTCCGGCACGGATCAAAGTATCACATTAAAATTTCTCACTCTCTAGCTATAAAGTATGATAATTATATATTGCAATTATCAGAACTCAAAAATGTGATAAACATTTGATGTTGTTATTTGTATCGTTGTCTGTTACAAATTGTTTTTGAAGGGCAGGTATTCGGACTACGGCTTATACAGCGCGTCACCATAGACAAACATCAGCGTGAGACTTGGGACACACTGCACAGTCTTCCAATCAGAAATCTTTGCGATTACTGCCTGTGCCTACTTCAGATTGTGCAGCACTTAAATTGTACAAATAACAAACCAAAAGACTAATATAATGATTTTTTATGTCTAGACACAACACTTTTTTTAACTGAACCTTTTGTGTGGAATTGAAACATGCGTTCTTTGGTTTAGTTTTTTTTACATTATTATGGAATAGCACTAAAATAAAATTCGAAAAATCAGCAAGACTAAATATACATATAAAAATTACTATGCCAGGTGTTTAAAATCAATACTTACAGGTTCACAAAAAAAGTGATTCACTGAATGGTTCTGGCTCCGTTGTTCTGTTTCTAGATCAAACTGCAAAGAAAAACACAAACTCATTAAAATAAAAGTGTAATAAAAAAATGTATCTGAACATTAGTTAAATAACCATAACTTTAACATTGACACAAATATGTAGGTTAGGTTTAGGATATTCCATCAATCGTTGCTTGCTGCTTACCCGACATAAGCCGACCTGAATAGGTTTAATGGAATAATTAACATGACCACATGACTAGTCACTTAAACGAAACAGCTGCACTTAGAACCAAATGGGATGCCTCAGGGATACTTATTGGTACTGTTCTGTTACTCTAATTGTATTCGAGTGGAGTTCGGTACCGTCTGGACAAAGTAAAATAGATTATCAGGTCATCATTACGTAATTGAATTTAGGATAGCCTAAGAAGCCGAAACTACTTTTCTGTCGCTACTATTAGTGTTAAATAATTTATTATTGTGTTTATTTACTAATCGCTGTAAATCTGAAAACATAATACACGAAATATTGTGCAACGTTTTTAAGCTCAGTAAATCTTGAAGTTTATAAACAACATATTGCACTACCTAATATATTGCAATTGATAAACTACACATTGAGAGCAGGTTTAGATAATAGTTTGGACACTAAGTTCATCGAAATTATTAATAACGTTGTTATATTGTGCTGCTGAGTATCACAGTGCTATAGAACAGTAGCTGACTAGAGACTAGTTGGCGTAGGAAATAAACAAAGGTTAGTTATATAATAGAATACGGAATCAAATAGAAAAGCAAGATTGCAGAATGATAACTGACATTAATAATTCTACTTCAATCATCAGTTCAAGTTTACACTTAAATTAAAAAAGCAGTTGTTTTATTGGTTTTGATTTTAATTCCATAAATTATTACTTTACAATCATCTGAAGGGCAAATCGGAAATAAGAACCATAACAAATGCTTGTACTTAATCAAGATGTAAACATTATGTGCGGCAATAAATGGAATGTAAATAGTTCATGGAACTGTATAAACAAGGTAGTATCTGCTGAAAACAAATAAGCCAAAACCTTGATCAGCTGTCTAGTTATTAAAATCACTTAATAAGATTTCACAAATAATAAATCAGCTGTTATTAGACAAAAATTACTACAAAACTCACCACAACGGATTGACTGGATTAACATTTTGTATTTACCCATTTAAAGTAACAAAATGATACATTTAATATTTTTGTTGAGTTATTAACGCGCATTTATTATTACAGCCCTTTCAGAGGAGTATTACTTCATGAATTGTGTATCGTTTTTATTTCGTTTTGACTCGTTTTCACTCATTTTTGAAATGAACAATCTGAAATTTGGCAGACGTATTATTAAGGGTCTGCTCCAGTAAACGAGAAAGCAACCGGAAACCCAACCGCCTCCACTATATCCCTATTTAAACAGTGCAATTTCTTACAGCTGATCGTTTTGACATTGCCTAATTTCAAACCATTTTATAAGTCTATCTTTTGAATTTGAGTGTTGAAAAAAAACTGAATATTCTTTATAAAATTTCGGATCCGGCTTGCAAATTAATTTTCATTATTCATTTTTATTGTGTTAGGAAAAAAATTCAAACTTTGTACTTACAAAATGTCAATTACATAACAAATCAAAAGCATTTTAAAAAGTTTAAATTGCAAGACGGATGCGTATTGTGACTGTGCTTAAAATGAGACCTTGCAAACAATTTTATGATAAAAAGTAAACGAAATAAATGGTTTGAAATTTAACATTGCTCTTATGGGATACAAATCCAAGATGGCCGCCACTACAGCTGACCCTTAAGAACCTATGACAATACCATAATAACATCATAGTAGGCCTATGTATCAAAAGGGGATTTTTTAGTTCATAAACTATACAATGTTACTCGACAATTATTGTATTGAACATTTTCTCACTCGATAAGTTCGACTACAGCGTTATGTAATTAATTGTATTCGGGAAATTATATTTCCAACTTGTTAGAATAATCAATAAACGCGTTACCGGATAATATAAAGATACAACGCAAACGTTAATTTCATAATATCTCAATCGTACACAAACAAGATAAGAAAATGTACGAATGTACGTATGGGCGGGCGTGTGTGTATATGCCCCAGTTAGCCCATGACTTCATTACACCACGTACAAAGTCCTGACAATTTAGACAGGTGTATAAGCAATTCAAATGACTGATCATTGTTTGTTTGCCGGGAAACTTAAAAAAAATCTTAGCAATTTATGTCTTTATACAATATAATGTCACAAGTAGGATTGTAGTGTCTAACTGATGTATTGAATTGTCACAGATGGCGTCCGACGAAAGGAGACATTTTATGTCGACTATGCCGTGTGTATGCCGCCCTGGCAGATTTAAATATTACATTATGCAACTGTTGGAATAACTCTAATCGATGGTTTAGATTTTCTGAAACGTGATTCTGACTTACATTGGTAGCAAAGCTCTTATGTTTCCTTTTTTTTATTTTGTTGAGTACCACTATCCAAATCTTAGGAATTGTGCTTACTCGCCTTTCTAATTTATTTGTAACTTTATGTTATGCGTTTTGGAAAGGTTCCATCTTCAGAATGGCTCGTTCGTGAGAAGTTGTTAAAACATTAAACAACACTGAACAACTCAAGAACAAAACTTTAAAAGTCTTTTTCCCATGCTTTTTCAACTTAAGAAATTGTGAATCCTCTTAGGGTTAACCGCAACAAACACGCACGGCAGGTTAGACATTTCGAGAATTATTTCTAAATTTCATCAATCCAAACAATTTTAATAAAAATTAATTTATTATGTTTAAAAACAATTGTGGTAGATCTCAAACCAGTTTTTTATTTTATTAAAAATTTGGCCAAAAAAACAAAAATCCGACGTGTTTCAAAGCAGAAATTCCTTCTTCCTCAGCAATTGAGAGTATTATTAAATATTTTAGTTTAAAGGTTTTTCGGTTGTAAATGTTTTAAAGTGTAATATTTATATATTTTTAATGTATTTTTTTTTTAGATTACTGAAGATATAAAAAAAATATTAGTCTCAGATTATTTTGAAAAGTTGTGCAGTGCAAACAATGAAAAATGTCATTTAAACTACCCAAGAAAGGAACCACACGCACGTCATGCAAAAGAGCTACGAACAAATTTGGTTTCAATGAAGACGAGAAGTTTGTTGGACAACTACGTCCGTGCTCGTTGCGGTTAAATGTGTTCAACTGTACTCAACTTTACCTGTACTCAACTGACCTTCAAACTGTACTCTAAGGGAATGTGAATTTGTCTTATACATCATGATTGAAAGAAATCGACGTTAACCATTTCTTTTAGTTATATATGAGACAAAAACACATGGCCTTGTGAAAAAACTAAGATGTCCGAAACATGTTAGTACAAACACGTGTTTGTACGTAAGGTGAAGATGACCGTTAACGTTTCGGATATACTTCATCTTCAAAACTCTTAACATGAACATGGAAACCCTTCTTACAATTGAACTTGTGAGCCTCATTACCCAAACCACCCACAAAATTGTCGAAAGTCATTAAACGTACATTTGATTCCCAGCTTTGTGACAGGCATAACGTAATGCACCAGTGGGGCGGCCGTCTCTAGTCCAGCCTAATCTAAGATAATGGAGCCGATGACTCGATACATTTCCAGATGCAACGGTATCTCGCTGCACGCATTAATCGAATTATTAACACATCAAACTGTCTGCTTTCTGGCCTAAATCTCGTAAACTACATTCTTAAAAGTATCGAGGACGTCACTTTTGTTTCCGGTTATGCCTGGGAACCGGTTATATAACGTTTTATCATATATTATATTCAAACAAGCTTTCGAGTATTCCTGGACGGCTAGACCTAGGTTATGTCTGAACGGTTGCGACCTTACAACAAGAAAACCGTTGTATTGTATTCCACTCAAGATGGCTTCCATTTTAACCAGTACTATTGATTTAATCGATATTTGTGTTACTAAGTCACTTTACTTATTATAAATTAATTGTATACAATAAAAATATTAGTTCACTTCGCGAAGAGAACTAAAGGAAACCTTCCATGATTACTTAAAACTATCACCACTGACTATTTTTGGCATAAAATTACAATCAAAAAGGTTGGAAGTTCCTAATGGTTTCCTACATGCTCCCGGTTATGATAAACATCTGGCTAAGGTCCAACGACAAGGCAGCAGGTTTTAACGGACAATGTACTCTAAAGCCGCAATTTACACTATGTAACAATGAACTGTTTTAAAACAATGTTACATAACTTTACACTAAACGATGCATTTGTAGAATATTGAGAGTTATAGAACATTGTTTTAAAACACTTTTTAAAGGAATGCAGTTTCACGAATTTAAAGGTACATAACATTGTTGTAAAACAGAGGAAATATGTTTATAAATGTTAAACGTTTCTTATCCAGTGTTGGTAAACATCAAAAGATGTTACAAAACAATGTTTATAATATTGTGTGATTGTTTTATAACATTTAGTTCAGCATCAGTGATCGTGAAGAATAGACTCGGCTTCCCATCTTTTTCAAATTGTGTGGTGCGAGTTAGTTCAATTGTACGTTGACTTTTTAAATGGAGTGGAACAAAGGACATGTTTGTCTGCTTATCTATGTATATCTTATTATGGTCTCCTAATCATAGACATTTAATGTCAATGTAATAATTTTTCGACGTATACTTTCCCAGCAAGGGTTAACTTAACTAAATTACAAGGGGAAATCATTGACTATGACCGGAATTTGAACCCACGACATTCCGTGCTAATGCTCTGCCAACTGAGCTAAACCAGTATTTTTCAACGTCATCTCGCTTGTATGGTTTGCTGCATTTTTGTGAACTATCAGACTACATCGTATCAAACGAAATTGAAATGAATCTTAATTCTATTTAAAACCAAAAGTCGTTTTTTTAATGTTATTTTTAAAATTGTAATAATTTCCCCGCTATACAAATTTATGAAATAGCATTAAATAACACGAATTTTGGATGCAAATATAACTAAGATTGATTTCAATGTCGTTTGGAACGAAGTAGTTACAGTATGTTATAGTAGTAATTATATTATGTTATAGTAGTAATTATAGTATGTTATTTCACAAAAATGCAGTAAAATGTATAAAGGGTATTATTTATGTGCGCTAATTATTAAAATTAAAAATTCGTAGCATAGAATTCATATTTTATTGTTTATATGTTTCATTGATTTATATTCGTGATTGGATAACGACGAATAAAGATCAATTCAAATTGTACCATATAATTTAACATCCATACGTTAATTATAAATATATATATATATTGAATGGAATAATTATTCGGAGTTTCGCAATAGCTTTTGTACGCTAAGGTGCATTTATAATATGTAACAAAGTTACATAACATTTTTACCAAACAATGTTTCAAAATAAAAATAGTTAAAATTGTAACACTGTTTTATAGCAATGTTATATCAAAATGTTTTGTAAGAAATTATTTCTCAAAATTACATAAAACAAAGTTTAAAAAAATTTCAATTGGCAAGATGGTTTCGCCAGAGCACGTCCGTTATTCTGTGCACGAGAGGACGCACACGTCTATTTTGGGAAGACTGACATTAAGTGCTACAGAATGGTATTGTGGCAATGATTTGCTGCAAGACTTAAGGCGAGATGACAGAATTAACTGTGCATTTGAAACACGAGCTTCGTCCAGATTTAAGGTCTTTTGTAGAATGCCCAGTAAAGATTTCGAGTTCTTAATTCTTTGTATACATACAGACAGACAGACAGACAGTTTGTAAAAACCACGTTTTTGGACTCAGGGGGTCCCAAAACGGATATTTCCACAAAAATCTCATACTATAGTATACTATTGTATATATAGTGAGAAAGTAAAATAAACTGCGTATGGTTGTAATATGTTAGCTTTATTGATTTTGGATAAATTCTAATGCCACAGAGATTCTGTAAAGCATGAAATGTAACATAATTCCATTTAAAGTAATGCACCTTTCTTATTTCTAGTTGACTAGTCCTGGCACAGTGGAAAGCCTAATTAAAATACCAAAGTAGCTTGACTGCACTTTAATTAATTGGTCCCATTAGACTACTAAGGTGTTTTGTTAGGTAATGGTACAGACATGTACTTTTTGTAATTGCTCAACTCAAAACAAAAGACATTAGTCCTTTATATGCACATTCCTTTCGTCAAAGACTGTTTGTGGTAAATTGAGATATTACGTCCTTTGTCAGTGACGTTGTCTCAGTACACGCCAGTCCGTTTAATGTATAGAAATATCTTGATCATTGTATGTTTGCTTGTCATTGACCAGACTTATTTGTAATAGACATATTCATAAAGTACATTCAATTAAACATTTCAGCTCCTGCGTTCACTACAGAAGATGCTGCTTAAATGCATTAAATAATATTGTTATACTCTGGTACACACATATTGGTATTTAGAGAGGATGTTTCTACGTTATCTTTAAAGTGCTGCATTCTTATGTGTGCTTACAACATTATGATTTATAGTTTTATTAATTCTTGTTCAAGATTTCCTACGACAGCTATCTTTACTTTGTAATTATTTTTATAAGACTTTTAAATACATAATACCGAAATATTTGTTTCTCATAGACAGATAATTTGTAAATAACATGTTTTCGTGTCAAATGGTTGGTAATATTGGGTGTTTTTCTGCAGACCAATCAATAATAGTACATTTTGAAGGACAATGTGACTGGCACAGCGTTAACTTCATGTTGTGAATTGTTGTATTGAGGAGTAATTGTCTATTTACAAAACAATTCAGTTTGTGTATTTTGTGTTTAGTGTCAACAGTTTTTAACTAAATGTTAGGGTTGTCACGTAACAATTTGTTGTTGTTAGAGTTTGACTCTTCAAGAATCCTGGACAACATTGAAAAAAATAAATGCAAAGTCAATATATGCATTGGTCGTGGTAGGAACAGACTTTTTAATTTCACGGAAAAAAGTACAATGTGAAGATTGTTTTTAATTTATTGTTTCAGCTTTTAAAAGATATAAATAAGCACACACAAGTTTTATAGGTCGTACCTTTACAAAACTTAGAATATGTTGATCAGTGACATTGAAAACTATAAATATTTCTCTAATAACAGTCGTTTTAGATTTTTACATATCATCCCGTTCCCAAAATAACTCCAGGGGTAGTATTGGCGTGTTACCCCCTAAATAATTTTTCCTAGTTAGTAAATCATATGTGTACCTGCCTTGGTTGAAATTGGCCTATGCTTTCTAGCTATACTGGAATAAATATAATCATCCATTTTACATCCTTTTACTTTCTAACTATACTATAGTATAGAGAAAGTATAGTGATCGCAAAAAAATCGATGTTGAGATTTTTGTAGAAATATTCGTTTTGGGACCCCCTTGAGTTCAAAAAAGTGCTTTTTACAAAATGTCTGTGTATGTATGTATGTATGTATGTATACAAAGCTAGAGCGAAAACTATTCGATATATTTCAAACAAATTTGCACCAGACAGGTCAAGTAGGCCTGTATAGATTTTCAAAAAACGGTTTTGAAATTTTTTGAAAACAACCCCCTTTTTGGCAAATAAACCAAAAAAAACAGTTATTATTTTTTTATAAAAAACGGCTCTAACGATTTTGATAAAATTTGGCTTATTTGTAGCCTTTAATGTACCCTGCCATATGCAAAAAACCGCATCTCTCTAAAAATTCTCGTTTAGTTAATAATAATAATAATAACTGATTTTGGGGGGTTTTTTGGCCATAAAGGGAGTTGTTTTTCAAAAAGGTTCAAAACCTTTTTTTCATCCATCTATACAGGCCTAATTGATGTATTTGGTGCAAATTTGTTCGAAATCGATCAAATATTTTTCTCTCTAGATAATATTATTTATTAGTTAATCTCCTACTTTCATAAATCACCTCTCCTACCCCACCTACAATTATGAAGTCACACTGAATCTGTTTGATAATTTAAATATGTTTGTGAGAAAGTATTTGCCAGTTCCTGGTACCGTTTATTTTTTATTTATTTTTAAACCTAACCTAAAAAGGTGTTGGTTGTGAAGAATAATTAGTATTAACTGAATCTAAATTTCCTAAGTTGGTTGCTATGGTAATAAATGTAAATAGGCGTACATTCACGAACAGTGTGTTGTTTCAGTATAGGCCTACCTAAAATTGTGGTTGATTTTTTATCATTGTTTGTGTTTGCTTTTATTTCTATAACTTAAAATAAAAAAGCAATTGTTCGTGAAGATTAAGTAACTGATCCTAAATTAACTAAATTGGTTGCTACGGTAATTAGTTTTGATTATTTTACTAAATGCGAATCAGTAAAGTTTATTATTATCTCAGACTTCAGTTTGACACCTGCTTAAACAGTTCCCAAGAAATTATACTGCGACTAACAGACAGACAAATGAGAGTCCTGTGAGTTCCATTTTTCTTTTAATTCAACCGTCAAAATGAAACTCCCAAACAGTCACAAGTCAATTTACCCACGAGTATGTATAAGCAGCGCAATTTATCGTCTTAAAGATAAACGTTAAAATAAAATCTCTTCGACGAATGTTTAGAACGTTATGAACCTACAAGACGCAATGCAGGATGATTTTTTCATTATAAAATAAAAACCAACAGAAGTTAGACAAAGCAGTATGGAATGACAAGGTAGTCTCGGGAGGAGTGAGAGAGAAACAGACAGAAGGAGGGAGGGAGAAGAGCACAACCAGTCCCGTTAATGATGCTCGATGACGTCATACTCGTACTGGAGATACGAACACGTGAGTAGAATAGCCGGCCCTAAGTGGCCTATATTCCACGCCTGTTCAGGGAAAGTAGACGCTTCGCTCCTGTCAAACTCGGTAATCCGATAGTTCAATTTGTCTTATCAGTAATCAGTTGATTTTAAATAGGCAAGGCGAAGGGTTCTTTTCAATATATACAGTATCTCTCTTCTGCTTGAAGTATTTATGTTTTATTTACTAATTTATATGTATACTATTAAAATACCTTAAAAAAAAGTACATGCTAGAGATAAAATATAAGTTCAAAATATGAAGTATAACGAAGGATATGTTTTGAAGTTAGAAGTCCGTGAAAATGTATATGTTTTACAATTATTGTTTTTATTTTCTTACTTCTTCAAAATAAACTACTTATGCTTACAAACAACAAACTATATCTAATAGAGTAGGCTATATACCATGGTAAATCAACATTTTACTCAATTACCAGAAATAAATATATTTTAGAAAACAAAACAAAAGAGCATACATTTTCGTCATATGCCTATTTAAACCAATTACTTTAACCATAATAATTTAAAAAGTATTATTGTTTACTTTAAACTTCACTCAAGTTTTCATAGACAGTTTACCTATATTTTTAAATTGACAGAATGTCAAACTTGTTTGATTCTATTAAAATAGCATTAATTCAGAGAGATATTGAAAGTTTGTGTTTTTAAGCTAGGACTAAATCCCAGATTTTCGACATTTTTTCAATTAATATAAACAATTTTGCAAAATCCTTTCTTAGTAATCCCAAAATAATATACATTTAAATTGTCGTATTTTTATCTTCAGTAATTTTGATCCACGTTGATTCTACCTCAATCAGGACAAAGCCGCTTGTCAACTCTAATAAAACTGAGTTTAAGAACTGTAATGAAATAGCATAGCGTACGCGCTTGGTCGTGTAAAATAGCTATAATTTTAAAGACATTTATTTTACGTTATTGAGCAGCTGTCAACAATAAACCCCAGTGTTGACTATAGCAGCTGATTTCGTTCATCATCTGTAATACTCAAAATCCACCTTAGATTATACTTTGGGATTATGTTTACAACTTAAATAAAAACAAACTTCTTATAATATCTGGATAAAACTAATGTAAGCTATAATATGCTATATGATATGCTTTTAGATTTTGTAGTTTAGAAATCTTTGAAAATGTATGCTTTTTTACAATCCCTTTTCTTTACTTCATTCTTGACAGCCTAAAATCATAAAACTATATTTTAAACCATCACTATTTTGGGGCTATTCGTCTGAATTATTCTATTTTAATAGATTCATAAAATATAGAGCTTCTGTTAATTTTTCAAATATATTATGTCAACTGTCGATGAAAACTTAAGTGAATTTTAAAGTGAACAATAATATATAATTTTGTCTAAATATTTTTAATTAAAATGTTTGGGATTAAAATCGTTGATTAAAGGTCCGCAACGAGCACGCACCGCAGCACGGACATATTTTATCCAACACAATGCTCGTCCTCATTTATCACATTTGTCCGTAGCACGTGCTGCGACGTCCGTGCCCAATCAACCCCCTACCCTATTGCGTTTAGTCTGTATCGTGATTTTGACTCGGTAACTAACCTAAAAATGTTTCACAGATTTTTTAATTAAGATTTAAAAATTTCTATTGCTTGGGGGTCGAGACCTGTTGTTCGGGAGTTTTCCGCGATATTACGCTGGTCAAGAAATGTATAGAGATTTATTTCTCATCTTCAGTCCCCTACTTCCGTTATAATAGCTCCCCGCCAAACAGCGTTGAAAGAAATATCAAGCTCCACGCCAAAGAGCGTTGAAACAAATTTCAAGCTCTTCTCAAATAACGTTGAAAGAATTTTGAAGCTCTCCGTCAATCAAATCAGCGATGAAAGAAATTAACTATTTTACACAGGTTTCTATGTGAACATCAAGACCGAGGCGCGAAGCACCTTCATATCAATTCTTTTTTCGGCTGTGGAGGTTTTCTTGCGGGCAAATTTTTACAACAGGGTTGTTTTTTGGGACATAATTTTATTTCTAATGGATTTGTTTTAGATTACTGTATTTTAGATAGAATTCTGGAAACATTTCTAAACTATAAAAACTATTTCATAACCATAACCATAACATTTCTATTTTTTTAAATAAATTAAAGGTTATTTTCAATGTTGCTATGCTCGTGTTGCAGTACAGCACCCTTAGTTTTTATGCGTTTAATGGTGAAATTCACCAAACGAGTATTTTACAATATACCTACGTCCTTGCTACAGTGCAAGTTCATTGCGGTCAAATGCGAGCAGCTCTTTAAGAAGGCCTATGATTAAAATGTAGATTTTTATTTTCCAAAATATATGTCAGGTATTTGAGTAAAATGTTTATTTGCAGGCTCTGAACATTTAACACGTTAATTATATAAAATGCATACTACTCCGTTTAGCTTGTTGTTTGTAGGCCTAAGCAGTTTATTCTGAAGAACGAAGTAAATAAAAACAATTGTAAAAGAATATACATTTTCAAATACATCTAATCTAAAAACAAGTCATACAGCCGTACATTAGCTCTATGACAGATTAAACGTAAATATTCTGAAGTTGAATTTTTTCTCATGTAGGGGTTAGTAAGCGAAGCGAGTTTGTGTCTAGTTTTACATACACATGAAGTGCAGTAACTGCAGCCTCTATTAAAATTGAATCACTTGACAAGTCTGTAATTTTTACAGTTCAGTCCTTATATTCATAATTTCTGTCTTTTTTTAAAACAAAACATCTGCTGCTTTTTTACTGAAATCGTTTCTGTTAACCATGGTTTGGTCAAAGCGGAGTTCGTTGTATTTACCCCAAAAAACTAGAGCTTAAAAAAATATAAAACGTTGTAAAGATACCAAAATTCGTATTTATTCTTAAAGCAGTTGGTAAATCATATCAGGGATCATTTTATCATTAGTCATCAGTCCCTGATACTCATAATCATAAAAAAGGAAACACATAGCCCATTATATTCATATACCTTTTCAAAACATTAGTAATAAGATTTCATCATGATATGTGAAAAAAAACCCATATAGGCTTAAGTGTAGGACAAAGAATATGTAAAAGGGAGAAAGAAGAAATAATAATGTTGAGAAGGAAGAAGAGGAAGATAGTTGCAAAAGAGAGGAAGAAGAAGGTAATCAATTGTAGGGGAGTTTGTTACTAGCTTTGTTGGAGAGCAGTTGATTTTTAGTTTATGGCAGACATTTTTAAAAACCTACAACATTCATCTGCTAAATTGAAACCAGAAGAAATAGTATCAAGTACAGTATAGGCCTATAAAAAAATTTAAAAATAGAATATCAAAAAAAAATTTAATATCCACCAAGACATTTTGGGTGAGTCAACTAAATTAGTACCTAATCACAAAACATCAGATCTGCAGACTTCCATTACAAATTCACACCTATTCAAAAGTACCAACCAATAGCATCACTAACTTCCTCAATCAAAAAAAATCAACCAAAGGACAATCTTATTTTAAGCAGAAAGTATTAATTTAAATTCAAAATTGTAATCACCATTAAATCATCTCATACTAATCAATCACCCTTTCATTAGGCTAAGTAAAGAAATTGTTATTAGTAGTTAAGAGTTTTTGTTAAATTGTTATGTAGGCTATTATAAAATTTTGTGTTACAACTAATGTGATTTATAACCGCTAGCAAGCCGGCAAAGAAAAAAAAGACTTATAAACATTGTTAAAGCACGAGATAATATACATATGTACGCAATTTGTATCATTAATTAAATAAATCATTTTCATTGCACCTCTATTTATTGATAAATCGAAGTCACAAATCGAGATATTCTTATAAGATTAATATTGAACTTAGTAAAACTATAAAATTGGCTTCCAACTAGTGGGGCTTTATAAAAAGAAAATAGTACTATTATAAAGTTTAATTTTAGTTAAAATTTACACTGAGTTGGTTTGGGTTTTGAAAATTCGTAGAGAATTAAAAAAGTCTTACAACTATGTATACAATCTGAAAATGTTACATAAACTAGGGGTTTCAATTATTAATTAATAGTTGGT
>JAGFPH010000373.1:169901-217432 GCA_018207615.1 Philaenus spumarius
ATGTTCAAAGTGGTTTTTACCTTGATCTTGAAATTTTAATGACTAATGTTACATTATTACATTAATCAATTAGATTTAATCTGGTTACCCTATGTAACCTGTTAAGCTGCAATTAAACCGTTTCCAGACTTCCCGGACACCCGGTGTATAGATATGTATGTGTGAAGCGTGGGAGCTTTTTGTCCCTATAGTAACCTTCAATTGGAGAATATCTGGAAAGTCGTAAGATCGAACGAAACTTTAGACTTTTTATGGTTATGTATTTGATTCTATTTTTATTTTTATTCGTGGAAAGTAAACATGAACTAAATAGCCTTACTAAAAAATATAATTTCAAGTCAGGCCAATAATCAAATAAATATAAGAAATGATAGATAATATTAACACAAATATAAAAACAATTTAAAATTTTTACTATAAAGAGTGTAACAAATCGGGTTAAGGGTCTTATTTACCTTGCGTTAAACAAAATCTTCGTACCAACCTGTTTCGGACAACGTTTTCTATCTTTAAAAGTCGTGAAACCTCTTAAATTGTTCTTAAAGCTATGTTATTTTGACTTATACCTCATAGTTGAATGAAATCGACGGCAAATCCTTTTAATAAAAGGTTTAATAAAGTATACATTGATTATTTTTAATGCATTTTTGTGGGGTTTCAAACAATAATTTCAATATTTTAACTCGCACGTAAAAAAAGGAAACATTCTTAACAATTCAAGTTATTTCTTTGATTATTTATTTTTAAATAGAATCACGAAACACGAGATTACGAATGCATGTTTCAATGGTCTCGCTGCTTGGGGTTAATCACTTGTGGCGCTACTAGCCAACCTACAAAAGTCGCCTTGCACACTAGTGTATTGGATGGTGCTCAGAGTAGCGAAACGGTAAGTGACCGATTAACAGGCTGAGACTTGTGTTTTCAGTCCAGCATTGTGCGTCCTTGCTTCTCCCCGCGCCACCACAAGGTCACTGACTTTACTAGGACCAATTTAACTAAAATCATACAGTACACTTGGAGTTTTTCCTGGGCTAAGAGACTTAACTGAGACCATACTATTTCTATGTTTATACCATGAATATATTGGTTTTCTATACCTATTCAAGATGGTGGACTTGAACGGGCGAAAATAGGATTTCCATTTTGAATTACCATCAGTGAATAATTTTACTCTCGGAAATAAAGTTCTTCTAACATTTCCGATGATATGTTCAAGTTGTGCAACATTTAAAAATAATCAAATTTCGTAATTAAACACCCTCATTTATACATAAAAATTAATCGCCAAATTTAAAAACTCTAAAAACTAAAAATATTTAATATTCAAACTTTAGTTGCATCTCGAACAGTTTCAAAATGGCCTCTTCCGTTAATAAATGGAGAGCCAACAATTTTATTCTTGAAACATAAAATAGTTGACTGTCATTTGCATGAAGGTTTAAAAACTCATAATACTTCAATTTACTTTTTCTTACAAATAATAAAATCAATAGGCAATAATAAACCGAAGTGAAAAAGATTAATAAGTTGTGTAGGTAATACGTTCTCCGAACTAGTATTCGAGTGCTTAGGACGGTTAACTTATTTTACACTCGGGTGAACCAAGTACAACCGCTAGCATTATATTAATTGTATCAAAACCAAAAGAACCACCCGCCAAATCTAAATTGAATAATTAATTGACTCATGCTGAGTGTTTTTGTTCCATTTTAATCAGTAGGCCTGCAGGAGCATGTCATGGTTGATTACGTTTTGAGTAACCTTGGTATAATTAAATCTGTCTGGCTTAAATTTGTATCAGAGTATAAAGTAAATACGAGTGATAGTAAAGTCATTCTATCTTCGATAGTGATTGCTTTGATCGTGCGACTCATGTCATCGCCCCTAAAGTGTTGAAGGTAACCTATCCTAGCAAACCCCAATGGTTAACCCGATAGTATCGTGATTCTAACTCAAGGTAATCCTGACTTTTTCGTGTGTTAACCCATGTTAACTCTATAGACACCCCTCTACGAAAGTAATGACTTCAAATGGGCAAATTTGAAACATTTCTACCGACGTTACATATCCGTCAATCCGATTAAAACTAGGAACTTGGGTTCAGCGCCTGCTTAAAAATTCGATAAAAAATGGAGGTTCACCTATATAAAAACATACCAGGCACGTTACAGAGAGAACCTTGTGCAAGAGATCTAAAGAGGTGTTGCCTTGGTACCAAACTTGCTTTTGGTTGGTTCCATTGTGTTCCAGCAAGACTAGATACCAGTCACAACAACACCAAAGCTACTAGTTTGCTTTACTTCAAAGAAAGTTTAATAAACTCCTGCTTTCAGTTGGAACTAACTCTCCATACCCATTCGACTCTCTGAGGCTTATGTGTTGGAATGATGTAATAAAACATCTTCCAAAATGAGCCACCGACTACTAAAATTATTAGATACGGTGGAAGCATGTGACAACCCCATTTCACCATCATGTTCGAAGATCTTTAACAAAACTAGGAGAGTTGCCTGAATCTTAAAATGTTACAACACTATGAAAACATTCACTACATAGACATACAAACTATTACAATTTCAGAACTATTTATTTTGTTGTATACCGTAGCCTATATGTTCTAAAAACAAACCAATGACAACATTCACTACTTGTACATACAAATTTTACAAATTTTTTACTGATAAAATTAGTGCAAATCTGTGTAAACAAATAGCATTAAGTTCTCACATTAAGGTAGCCGTGCCACTCTGTTGTGAGCCAGTGTTTGCTTTAATTGACAACTGACTAAAGCGGGACTTGGCGACAACACGACCGGCATAGAAAAACAGATCATTAGCCGGTCTTTTATACTTGAATGTATTCAAGACTTTGTGAAAGCAAATTTAACAGTATTTTAAGTGTCATGGTGGACTGTAGAGCGGTGAGTCCGTGGTTAGCGTTACTTCATGCTTTATGAATGTATATTAAAATGTGAGAACTTGTGCAATTATTAGTTCTATCGAATTTATATTCCAATGGAGGCTGATTAAAACGCGTAACTATATGCTGCAAATGACAAAGCTGTTTATATTCACTTTATGTTTCACCCGCAACGCCCACGGTTTCGTTTTTCTTATTTTATTTACTTTGTGCCAACTAAACCAATGGTGGTGAATAGCGTACTGGTTTAAATTCGTCGAAGTAGCAAGCCAGTCGAAGCTGTAACTTACAAAACCAACTTAGTTTTTACAGTAGAATCGAACAATTTCTGAGTGTGGGTGATGTGCCTAAAAATCAAATCAAACTTCTAAACTTGTAGATGAAATTTATTTCTAAAAACGTACCGTTTTAAAGTGCTTTAATTTCCTCTCGAAGTACGTACTGGACGATGTTTTAAAGGTTTTAAATCGGGTAGGTAGAAGGAGTTACAATTTGTGTCACTGTGAAGTAAATACGAGTTTATCTTTGATAGTGTTTGCGTTGGTCACGTGGCCTTGGCCTTAACTTTAAAGTGGTGGGGGTAACCTAACCTAAACCAATCATACCTAACCTTGAAATAGCGTTAACATTTAGGTGGTTTACTTAAACATTCTGTACAAACTGTGTTCTCCGCAACCCACCCTCAAAGCTCTATGGGGGTTTTCATTCCTTCTTCCCCCATCTATGAAGAAGGGTCAGGTTTGGAACTGCAATAGTTGTGTTCCGAGATATAGGTAGCAAAAGAGCGCATCGTACCAATGGACTTCAAATGGCAAGTCGGTGAAGCAGCCGGGAATCAAGTGTCGAAGTGGCCGTGACTGGCCAGAATGTTTTTGAATGTTCCAGAATATTATAATATAACAATTTTACAATTGCATTACAAAAGTGTTACTATTAACTGTCTACTGTATTTAAGGCGAGGTTAAGTGGAATAGTTAAGTGGAAGGACCCAATGGTCCTAACTTCGCCTCACGAAATAAAGATTATATTATTATTACTTTTTACTTTAATAAAAAACGCATTTTTTAAATTTGTGTTTCTTTTTTATTTACCTATTTTACATAATTTTATCTTAAGAATTAAAATATTTACAAGTTGTGTTTAGAAAGTTTATGAGTTTATTACCAATTCCCAAAGTGAATGTCCTACTAAAAACCTAAAGAAAACATGTTTTTTGAGACCAAATTTTGCGCTTTGCGGCACATATCTAAAAACTTATTATAGTTACATATCTGGGACCTATTAATTAAATTTGCTTAATTTAAATACCAAATTTAATTATACAGCTTAATTAATTTCCTAAATATATATATCTTTAGAGCTTCGTTATTGCTCGGCATCTGAAACGCGGGAAAAAATCTTTCGCCAGTTGTTATTCTCTAACGAAGTATTTTCGGACATGTTTGTATAAACATTTTTCGTTATTTTGGCTAGTGGAATCAGCCCAGAAAGTGATCGGAACATTATGTGAATCACTCTGTATATAAGAGATATAAACTTTTTCATTTAGATTATTTGGGTCTAAGGTGTAAAATACTGTTATAGCAGAAAATATTTTAAAAAACATTTACTCATAGACGTGAAATTCACGTCAAGCAAATTGACTGAAATCGAGGTCGTGCGCAAAGCTGATCACGTGTGTAGGCCTATATGGGAAACACACTATAGGTTTTTAGGTGAATGAACGGACAATACGCGATCATTCTTTTATCCATATATCTGCGAGCAAATCAGTGGATGCCCCTGATATGGTTTCTAAATTATTTTGCACCCAACTTTGCGAGTGAAGCAAGTTAATTAATAAAAAAAAAGTTTAAAAATTACAGCTGTTTCCAACTTATAGTTTCCACCTTAAAATTCGTTATTTCAAATATTTGTGCACGAGTAAATAGCTCGGAAAGTTCTAAACAAAACAGGTATAACCAGTCGATACTTGCGTAATAGTCCAGATCCATCCCCCAGAGCTATTCTGTTCCTTCTCAATTGACTTCCTATTGCGTAAGCTCAATAAAAACACTAGGTCGGGTGGTCATTACGACCCAACTAGCTACAAATCGAGTAACCACTTAGCGATCTTGGTTTCATTCTGTAAAACTCGCATCGATTTGCATATTGTAGCTTTGTCATACCGGCTCGTATATTAAGGCTAAGTACTGCACGTAGGGATGCCAGGAATATCTTTATTCGAATAAGAAGTAATGGAGCACATTTTGTAACGAATATTCCGGTTCTGATCTCAGTTTGCTCTGCGTACGGTTAAACAGAAACCGAAGATCAGGTTTGTGGTAAAATTGATGATGATACTTGTTGCGTAATACTTGATGCTGGATTAGCTTAGACGGTTATAGATTTTGCCTTAGAGAAGTTACGCTTTGTATTCAAATTTATGTTTTCTAAAAAAACTGTGATCACATAAATTTTCAAAATTTAAATGTAAAGTTGTATAAATCTAATTTGTTTGCAGTTTCAACACAGTACATTCACGGTAGGTAGTCAACAAACGAAAACCCTTGATGACAACTGAAACCGATAAATTGCAGGACAACGATACCATATAATGTGGGAAGTTATTTTTCATATTCTTAAAGTAGAACACACACTTAAAAATTAAACTGAGGGTAAAAATGCAAACCATTACAAATAAACTAAACAATTTACCAGTACCAAAAACGTAAATAATAACGATCGTAATAGTACATTACGTTACAAGCCCGGTAAATAGTGTTTTTCCGTGCGAGCATGATGATTTTCATTCAAACACGGAAAAACTTTCCGGACAAGTTGCGTACAATATTTGTTTATGCTGCACCGAAAAAGTAACATACTTTTAGGCCAAACATGTTTTTATAAAAAAAAAACTTGTTTGATTTTTGTTATGTCTCCATTGACAAAATCAATTGGCTGTTTACATAATACTGATACGTTTATTTTTATTTGTAAAATCAGCTGGTGTACGGTAAATTTATTTAGTGCACGGAAAATAAGGACTTACAAGTCTATGAACAGGTATAGAAAACAGTTGTTTTCGGTGTAGCATAATGAAAGCATATTAATATCCATAATGTTAGACAATTTCTATAAACATTTTTTATTTATCTTAATTAACATGGAATAATAACAATTCAGCGCTATACAATGGAATTTAACAAAACAAGAAACACAAATATTGACAACGTTGTTTTTGAGAGAAGTTTTTTTTTTTCTTGTGGGGGATTATAATTTAAGTAGCACAAATACTTAACTGAAACACTTTAACAACTATGTGAACCATTTGAGTTTATGTTTACAACTGGTACATTAGGTTTTGTGCAATATACAACTTTGATAAAAACTAATGCTCAAATATTTTAACTTTAGTCTACGAAAAGCATTTTAATTTATTCCCACTAAATAAGAAGAATACAACAGTGCTAAACTCTTTTGTTCACCTTGAAATATTAGGGTCTGTACTTTTACCATGTGTAAAATCGGTGAAGGAACAGAAGCACACACACTTTCGTATAGTTTGTTGATCGCAGGCCTACGTAGTCTTCTGAAGAACGAAGTAAACAAAAAGTATTCCTATTCAAAACTTCTAACCTCGAAACATATCATACGGCCTACATATTAACTGTTTGAAAATACTTATGAGTAGGACAATTTATATACCGGGTTTTCGAAAAGTCTGGAAAAGGTTTAATATTTCGTATATAAGGAAAATTTTAAGGTAAATGTGATTGAGGAACCTACTCTATGTAAAAATACTATTTTATTAACATTTCAAAAAATGTATCCGTTATCTTGGATCCGCCATTTAGAATGTAACTTTGTTTTTTCAAATAGTAAAGTGGTATTGTGATACATCATTTCGATGTACAATTTTGAGAGAAAACCAACTTTGAAAATTACACATCCATATCTTTAACCGATTAAAAATAGCGGCCAAAAAACAACGAAATCATGTTTTCCGATTTTGCCCCATTTTGCTGTACTATTATATTTTTAATATTTATTATTATTCTTTTTTGATTTAGAATTAAATAAGCTTTCAAAAGATATGCCACACAACCATATTTGGTTGCACCTCTCGGAATAAATTTTGAAAAAATCAAAATTACTGTAACTCAAAAATTTGAAATACTCCCAAATATCTTTGTGTGACTTATCGTTTGTAAGCTTATTTAATTTTAAATCCAAAAAGAATAATAATTAATATTAAAAAAAAATAGTACAGCAAAATGGAGCAAATTTGGAAAACACAATTTCGTTCTGTTCTGGCCGCCATTTTTTATCGGTTAAAGATATGGATGTGCAATACCGTTGGTTTTCTCTCGAAATTCTACATCGAAATGATGTATTACATGACCACCTTCCCATTTAAAAAAAAACAAACTTACATTCAAAATGGCGGATACATTTTTTGAAATCTTAATAAAATAGTATTTTTACATAGAGTTGGTTCCTCAATCACATCTCCCTTCAAATTTTCCTTATATACGAAATATTATTCCGTTTCCAGACTTTACGAACGGTATAGTTTTTTTGTATTACTAAAAATGTCTCTCAAAATTACTTATTCAGTATCGGTTAAATTTTCTATTTAACTGCCGATATGAAACTTGATGTATTTCAAATTTTATTATTAGAACTCCTCGACGGTGGTAACAGAGCAAGTCAGTTTTTTAAATGATTTAAATTATGTTGGTTCTTATTCGCTGTTTCTAACAATTGGTTCTGTGCAACATTAATAACAAACAACATTTATGCATTGATTTTTCAAACAGTTGTTTTTCGTTTTTACTTTCTCCTATTACTCTATTAGTGGGCATATCGTGGAGACAGTTGTAATTTATACGTTTTGACGTAAGTCCCCTGAGCCAAACACTGATAAATGCCTTTTCAAAATGAAATGGTAAGTTTTAAAAATAATAGTATACCTCATGAAATCTCACACAACATAACATATTATGTTTTATGTAAACAAAGGTTACAGTGTAGTATTAGCCATTCGAGTGTAGAATTGTTTTACCGATTGGGCCCCCGCAATGGTTTTCACAAGCCTGTAATTAATAACCAATTTGTTCTACTAAATCTTGTCTGAAAACCAACTTTCGAATCTATTTTGTTAACAGCTAATCACTAATCTGACCTCACAATTGGTACGAACAAGAATCACTTTTCTACTTTTTAAAGTCTTTCCAACAAAAATAAAACGCCAATAAAAATACAGTGGTATTACTTTGCGAGCAGATAATTCCGACATTTGTAGGAAACCGCTATGCGTGGCGTAACAGCAGAGCAGCGGCTGTCGGATGGCTTATGTAAGACATATTTATGACATAACATCGGAAACCGCGTTGGAGGACATTGCCTTAAAAAAAACTAACAATTACGGTGGAGAATTACAAATGCCGTTATACAAGGTGATATCGTATCTACGTGATACGGATTGTTAGAGCACATTGTATATTGGTATTGTAGTTTTTAATACAATTGTTGTTGATCTAATGTACAAAACATGTTTACAATTGTAGTTCTTTAATGCAATTGTTAATCTAAGGAACAGAATGTGTACACAAATTCTCAAAGATGTTTACTGACGACAGTTTTAATGACAGTGCCGTCATCTTCAGCCATACAAGAGATATAATAAACAAAAAGCTATCGAACATGTGGAACCTGGTGCAACACTGTCGTAGAAATGTTTTTAATTAATTTACTTATGAAATTTTTTGTGTTTTCATAACACAAATAAACATAAATTTATAATGATTTTTTAGATTAAGGGACTTCTTCATCTTGCGTAAAAACAATGAAAACATATGTTTCATTATTATGAAACATGCTATTGCATGTTTCGGACGTCGTTTTTTAACTTTAATAAGTTGTGAAATCTCTTATATTTTTCTTAAATCTACGCGCTTTTGTTTTTACTTCATAATTGAAAGAAATCTAAAGCAAATCGTGTAATAAAAGACTTAATTAAAATTTGATTATTTTTTATAAAATGATTGGGTTTCTCAAACAATAGTTCCCATATTTTAAGATCATACGTAAATTAATTGTATAAAACGTTCTTAATAGTTTGAGATATTTCCATGATTATTGATTTATAAATATGATCCGAATGCATGTTTAAACGATCTCGCTGCTTGTGGCGCTACTATTAGCTAGCCAACAAAAATAATCTCTTGCACTCGTGTATTGGATGATGCTCAGGTATGGGAACGGTAAGTAGACGATTAGCAGACGCTGAAACTTATGTTTTCTGTTCAGCATTGTTGTCCACCCCCCTTCCGTTTCTCCTCGCGCCACCACAAAGTTACTGGCTGTTGACTGTACTCCAACAATTGATTAAGGTCACACTGTAGACTAGGAATTTTAACAATTGTGAAGAAACGTTTCAGATACATTTACTTACTTTTGGGGGGTAAAGTCGGTATGTCTGAACAACTCTGTATCGGTTCGGGTAAAATAACCAAGAAATATGTGAAAAATGAAGAAAGTCGTATGTTCATAATGCTTAGATTAGTAAAATTAAAGAGCTGAACAGTCTTCGAAATATAGACTACAACCTCTCAATACCTTTTGCTACAAATTTTGTCGTTTCAGAGATTGTGTACGTCAATACTCAATAAAATTAACTTTTTACAAAAAGTTTAAAAAATTATACCCATGTTAATACACGTGGTCGAATTGCAAAGTATTGGTACTTTATCAACGCAGAATTGAATAGCATTTACTTTCTGGAACAACTTTAAAAAAAAACCTTTAAAAGTATCATATTGTGTGTTACATTTTCAATATGACTGAAATACTTTTCAGAAATCGGGGTAAATTCAAATTACTTGTAACAACAATCTACTCGAGTCATAAGACAAATGTACTGGGCTATAAGTGTGCATAACCTGTAATATCTTGACAAGTCAATCGGTCTGGAAGAATTACGATTCGATTTAGAATACAAGAATATAGAGAACCTCATTCGATTTATTTTATTAAAAATTTCAACATGTTTCCCTCGAAAACATTTGTGTCCTGAAGATGTTATATCTACTTTCAAAACTCAATTGTGACCTAGAAATTACTTTATAAGAAAAAATCTGAGAAAAATATTAAAATGTCTAAACATTTCGCCGTATTAAACAAGATTTCTCAAAACAACTACCTGTTTGAGTGAAAATTGGTTACACTTTTACATCAATAATAGAAGCCCATTTTTTAAAATTATTTCACTCGGATTCTAATTATGTAATTTTTCTTCCAAACCCTCCTTGACTTATCAATCGATCATGAAAGTATTGTTTCATTCGATTCAACATAAAAAAATTACATCTCCTCGACTTATTAAGACAAACTTACAACTCCCACAAAAAAAAAAACCAAAACAAAGTTCCATCATTTTTAAATTAGGAGCTTCTTTAGATCTTTAATTGTATTCCAAAATAAGGTTGTGTTTAAAGTTTCATGAGTTGAAGAACTATTTTTTATTTTCTTATTTTAATTGTTCTATTTATTAAATCTACTAAAATTGTAAAATGACGATTAACTATTACACAAAACAAAGCAAGGAAAACTAAATTTAAATTGAGCTATAAACTAAAGAGCTATGATTTATTACTAAAACCTTTCCCCGCTTTGCTTGTCACCGTTTTGATTTTCCTTGCATTTTGAATTCTTCGTGCGTTACTGGAAAGTGAATTATTGATTAATCTAGTCTGTTAGGTATGTATAAACAATCATCCAACCGTATAATTTTGAAGCAACAACATTTCGGGTCGAATCCAGAGCTCCTGCTAATGCGTTATAGACCACGTGACGTGTATTGCTAACTAACGGCTTGAAACTATTTACGACGTATGCATGAGGCCGTGGTGATATGTTATTAAATGCATTACTGAGATATTGAGTGGTGAACGTCCTTCAAGAAGTCGTGAGATCTTCTCATTCCTAACCTCTACGTCAATATAAACTTGTTCTTTGTCGACACAGCATTGTTTGAAAATAGTTTCATTTAATTAATCCTGTTCTGTTGATTTAATTGTAATTACACTATTTCGTAATTGGGATCATTTTGATACAGGTTTTATTAAATTATTAGTTCATGTTTTGAAACTATTTGATTATTATGAGTCTGTCTGCAAACGTGTTCAAAGTGCATCCAACTTGAGAGTGACAAACTGCCTATTCGTTAAACTGATATTGTTTGTGAAACGTAATGTTTTGCAGTTAGATTTAAGTGTTTTAAAATGATTTAGTTCAGTTTAAACGGAGTCGTTTCTTTGAACCTGTTTGACTAATAAAAGCAGAAAATCAACAACCTTAGCGAACCTGCGCATATAATATGTTGGTGCTTCTAACTGTAAATCATTACCTGAGCATCGAAGATTTAAATACTGTACCTTTTTTAGTATCTATTATAAAAACAGAGGAATGAAATTTATATTATTTTATAGATACTGTTCCATAAATGTGCACAGCAAAATCCTTAGTGTATCTGGCTTAAGGCACGTAAAATAAAATAAAATAAGCTTATATCAAAATCATGTTGCTAAGCTAGTTATCTAAATCAGCTGTTTTATCTGTTATTTCATTAACTTGGTTGCTATAGAACTGAATATAAAATTGTATTTTTGCAGATAATGAATTTATATTTTTCATATGAGAAAAATACTTAGCTTAGTTTCCATTTCAATTATCAATTATTTTTATGTATTATTTATTAAATTATTGTAACGTTTAGTAGTTAAATCAATTCCCTCTAAAGAATTTCATAAGTTTACTAAATAATATTATCATTAATTCCATCAAGCTTTCTCTTTGCCCTTTCCGAAACTTTTCCTCGTAATAATTCCATAAAAATAAATTGCAATTAATTATGTGCAAAATAAGATAAATTCCCTTATTTTTGTTAACACAATTGTTAGAATTTTGACCATGGGAGATTCCAGTAAATTATTAAAATTACAATGTATTATTAAGTATATGCACATCTAAGTTCTAATTTATTAATGAATGAGTTTGTAGAATTGTGTTTTTTATATTTTACTTTCCAATTTTGAAGAATGTTTAAATGCTTTTACAACCGTGGTCTGTTACAGTAGTGCTGTGTAATCAAGTTTATGTTCTGTTTGAGTTTCAACCTGTTTGTAAATTGAATGAACAAAATAAAATGTAGTTCTTTGACTACGTTGACAACCAAACGATATACGAAGAACGATGTCCCGTTCTTGAAGCTGACGGTGTATCGTTGAAACAAATCCTCTAGGACAAAGATTGTTCGCCTGAAGGTAATATTAACCTAAACTGACTAACTACATTCAATTTCTGTCACTGTTATTCAAAATATAATAACAAAAATAACAAACTAAATGTCTGTATAAGGAACAAAAAACTGCCCACAGAAAACCCAAATCTCTGCGTCATGTTTAACAGTTTTTGAAATTAAATTTCCGTAGATAGATCATGTAACTAGTTAGGAATTATTCTAAACAAATTTGTCTAACGCTGTGAGAGGTTGGACGTGAATGTGTTTTATTTGTTTTGAATTTTTATACTACGAGTAAACCAAAACAGTGGCAACCACTAATATACATAGAGGGCTCCGCCCCCTGGTCGCTTCGCACACCAACCACCATGGGAACTAAATCCCCATCTACATTTGCATCGAAGCAAATTATTATATACGCTGATATTTTCAAGGAAATAGCAATTAATTAGGACAGAAGCACTTGTATCGGGGTAGGGTGGGGGTAATGGTTACCTAGATCCTGAAGCAAGATCAGTATGGCCAGAGTTTGCATGAGTAACAGGACTTCTTATATAATAAATCCATAAGAAGATGGGGATATTTGTCCAATATTCCAAAAACTGTTCCAGAAGATAAACACTTAGACACCTCAATGTTGATTTAATTTCACCTTTTCGAAAAATATTTAGAGTTTTCAAAATACATTTTAATATCCACCTTACACCAAATTTTTGGTTGGAAGATGTTTCCCTAAACAATTGCTGAATAATTTTTTTAAACTTAATATTTCTTTATTATAAAAAACAAATTCAAGCCTTCCACGCATAAATTCTAGCCCTAAGATCTATAGCACCGCCCTACCCAGATCAAAGTCCCTCTGTCTCGATCAATCGTCATTTCTGTGAAAATATCAGAGCGTACTACAACAATCTGTTGTATTTTATTCGCGTGCGTTAGATTTGGATCAAGTGGTGAACCACGTGGGGGATAGCGAGCGAAGCGAGCAGAGGGAGGAGCTCAAGTATACAAAATTTGAACATAAGGTCGTACTAAGATTGCGGGTTTCGGACTGCAAACAATACAGGTCCTTGTACTGTATATTGCAAGTCGCATTACAAACAAGACGTGTAATTATTCAAGCAAGCGTCCTTAGGTGAACCATTATCAAGTAGCGCAAGCACTATAATAAACTGTGAGAGAACTTAACCTAATCACACAACTACGTTAGGGATTAAGCTGTTCTGAACTGTTTCCATATCATTACCGGTACAATGAAATATGTTCCAAGGACTCGCCGGTTGTATGGCATTTGAATCGATTTCTTAATGATGCATATTGATAAGACGTTGTTACCCGGTGATCGATTCTTTTATAGTCTATACCATTGCTTTTATTTTGCTCAGTGTGTAATCTTTGGATAGTAAAATGAAGGCATTTAGGTTATAGTGTGTGTTTATTTTTTGTATTTTGTGTTGGGAATGTTAATTATCTGGGGAAACGTTTGATCTTCTTCCTGGTGGCTTTGTACTGCGATGTTGGTATAATCAGCTATAGTGGTAATTTGTAGAGTTCCATACCTTAAACCCCTTTATCTGGTAAACAACAGTTCTTTATTGTTACGCCCTACATCTAGTAGGAACAGAAATGTTATAACCAGCATCGTTTTGTACACCAAAAACAATATTTAATAGGTCGCATTATATAATATCAGCTTACCCTATGACATATAACAAGCACGCAAAAAATATATAACATAGCATCGTAATACATAGTTATACGTATACGTAGTTGATTGTCTAGTTACAACGTTTGTTTATTTAGTGCGTTGTGTTTATTTTTGTTTGGTGTTTTGTTTGTAATATGTATCCTCTAAAACGTTTACTCAAAGTAATTTTGTATTTGAAATGTTCTATAAATTATTTACTGTACATACTTCTATGTCTTTTATTGGAATTACTCTCTTTTACAATTACCTAAAATAAAAAAAATAAAAAAATGTGTGTGGTCGTAAGACCCCCGTCAGGAACGAAGTTCATTACGCCTTTTCATTCCAAAAATAAATTAAACACACACAAATTAAATTTAGGTTAGGCCTACACTGATGAACCAACATTTTATTTTTATTCAATGCATTTACAATGAATGGTCATTTAACTGTATTTACCATCTTAGCTTTGAGGTTATAATTAATTCTACTCCTTTATTATAATAACATTAAACATATAGAAACAGTAATACTTGTATCAAAATATAAAATTATATTAACTTTTTTATCTGAGTATGTATTACACACACTTTACATTTCTTGAAACCACATTACAAAATTGCAATAGTCAGATAATTTAACTCTCTTTTAATTGTTAATACCAGTGCTTGACGATAATATTCGAACTACTCCTGACGGAACCGATCTTCTCCTAATTTAAATTGATGAATCAAAACACATGTTTCTTGAGTGTATTTACAATACCATAGCAATGAATTCGATAACTGTTTTTCGTTACGCGTTACATTTTCTATTTATGAACTCCTACCGCAAGCCGAGTAAAGAAACTTACGTTATGGAAAGAAACCTTGTTTTCCAAACGTGAAAACTTGTTTTACAGTTTCATGTAAAGAAAATATTTTCTGTATATATATATATATATTTTTGTTTTTGTTTTTTTATTTATCAACAAAATAGTATTTGTATTACGCAAGACCCCCTACTATTTGGGTTTTTTTCTATCCGTTTGGTACACGAAAACAAAATGGAAATTATTTTTTTGACATATTAATATTCTCTGTACATTTCCGAACAAGAAAATATATGATAATGTATACCTTACTAGAATGGAAATATTCTACAGTAAATTGTTAAAGGACAAAATGCGCAAGTAATAAAAACGACCATACCTGTTGAAGTGTTTTCCACATGGAGGCTAAAAAGAGAAAGAATCCTTTCAGCATCACTCTTTCGTCACAGTTGCGTAAATACGCACAATCTCAATAAAACAAAAATTTAACTGCATCTTTGAAGTGTTTCTGCAAAATTGTGTGTAACAATGTTATGTTGCTGAGACAACCTGTCGGCCGTCTATAGAGTTGAATCAATTTCGCTGTCATTAAATGAAACTTATTTCGAGATATGTGTAACTCGGCGACCTTGATCAGTCGTAACATAACTACAGTGAAACCTTGACGTCAGACTATTGTTTTGAACAGCTGACTTGTGTTTCTTTTGTGGATTGAATTGAATAGTAAGTCAGCTGGAGTTGACAGGAACGAGGTAGAAATCAGCTGTTCAAGTGATACAAGAACCGCCACTGTAGGAAAATGAGTATATAACTAATGCTAACTTTAGAGTGAAAAAGTAAATTGATAATATGCTTTTGGAGACTAGCACTTTAAGTTGAGGTGTATAATATACAATCACAATGTTTACTCATGGTATATATTTTATTATGTTACAATTAATTTCATTGTTCATGTATTGTTTCATTTTCAGAGAATTATATCTTTACTTTTAAAAATTTGCTTTGGCTCGGCTTTTAGGAGCAGGTACATTTTGTACTTCTCATTTACTACCATTTAGGCTACATCAAAGTTTCCAAAACTTTAATTAAGCATTAATTAAATGTATTCGCTTCTTACGCTGAAGGTTGCAGTATTTAAACAAAAAGTGTCACACAAATCATTTCTTATAATTAGAAGGTTTACTACAATTTCGAATGAGCTTAATATTGTGCCTACTAAGGGAGTATTTTGTTCTGCGACCTTTTAGTCGCCCTTAGTAAGGGTTTGTCGTAAAAAAAATTAGAAAAACAAGTAATTCAAATTTTTCCTCGACATTTTGGCTGACTTTTACATTAAGTCGTAACAAAAATGAAACATAAGACGTTTTAGATTAAATTTAGAAGGTTTACAATAACTCTGGACGAAGAATATATGATACTGGGTTGGTAAGGTCATATATCCTTAGAAGATATATTAACTTCTAACGAATGCAATATTTTACTTCCCGAAGTTTACCGGTTTTCGAGTAATTCAAGAAAACATTTTTTAAATTTATAATTTACGCTTTTTTCAAATCTGCGTTCAGTTTAGATTTTCATAAATTAATAACATTCCGCAAATTACAACAAGATTTTGTTCAACATTCAATGAAAGGTTTACGTAAACGGCGTATTGTGTTAAATGATAATATGTTTGTTGTGCCTTTAATAAATTAACAAAATAAATGTGTCAATTTTTTAGTATAAACCAATACTCGTTTAAACAAATATTAGTTGGCGCTTTTTTTATAAGTCAACGTGTTAAAATCATTGTGCAGCAGCCATTTTGCGGGTAAGAACAAGACCTTCAACGCTATTTTTTAAAATATGTTTCTACGACTTTACTAGTGCGATTCATTTTATTCACTTACAACTCTATGAAATTATTCATCCTATTAACAACGCACTAAGTACGACCTTTTTAACAGCAATAAACGTCGTCCTTAGTATTTTGCTACTAATTTATTGAAACAGCTTTCCCGCCTACTGTTTTTGTATCGTAAACCTAATGAAAACCGATTAGCATACTTTATTTATTTCCTATCTTAATTTCACGCTTAATGCAAACTTTATTTTAAACGACCTGTTTTACAACTAACGCTTTCAACTCGGTTTAATGTTTTCATTGGGTTTTCACCTGTATTCACAGTGGTGTAATATAAGGAAATATCAACGATGGTGAAGGAACGATGGACTGTTACAAAAATGTTAGTTAAAGACAATAATTAATTAAGACTACAGGCCTCGTACGCGAATTATTGTCTTAATGTTTAAAATATATTATTTATCATAGCTACTAATCAGCCTCGTTAATTTTAACATGTTTTTATGCTCTCTTATTTATGGAAAATGAAAACTAAAAACGTTTTTCACCTACTTTATCAAGATTAGTTTAGCAATATTCATCCGTTAATCCTTTAGTTTCTTTTTTTATAACTGCTAGCGAAACCAAAGATACTTAACAAAGGTACCAAAGACTAGTATTAATAAATAAAACACTATAGATTTCTAATAAACGGTCAAGGACTTCATAGAGTGCAAGTCTTAAGTTAACAAAAATCCGTTATTTATGTAAATCCATTCACAAGCTTTAAAAGAATATATTATTTGAATACACCTCTGGCGAAACAGTTTCTATCTCCTACGGACGCATAACGGTATAGTAAGGGAAAGAAGAGTAGGCGCTAAGCTGAGATAACAAAAAATATAAGAACCGGTATTATACGTGACCAAAATAACTAAATGAATTTCTATTTTCCTAAAAAGCGTAAACCAATTTAGATACACGGTGACGAGTGATATTTAAAAGATGTGACACCGAATTAAAAACATGTCTAGAGGCCGAAAAGACCAGGTCAAGATTTCAAAAGAGATATATAGTCCCACGATCCCAGATGAGATCATCCTTCTGGTCGATTAACTCGAAACCCATATGATGTTTGTCTGTTGAAACAACTTGAAGAACAACAAGCAACTTGTAGATGAAAACAAAAGAAGCGTTCAAGTGTAGAGAGGAAGAGTAGAGCAAATATTGTTTGTTCGACTTTTTAGGGTTGCGTAACGTATTAAGCCGTTTGATAAGTTTACCGTAGTGTGTGGAGATGATCGATTGTCGAATCGGAGATTGTCGATCGTTAGTCTGGAAGATAATGGATGGGCTTTTAATATAGGTTGATACCTTACTTACTTCTGACGTGGATTATTTTCAAATAGCTATAGGTAGGATACACCTTACCTAGTAATTCATTTCGGTTGATTATATATCAATGTGAATATCGGTCTGTATGAATTTAAATACGTTTACTTATGTTTTTCGCGATTCTGGCTATTGTTATAAATTAATATAATTACAACTTATCGTCGTCAATAGTCACTTGACGTATACATTTCAAACAACGACCGTTTCAGCTATTCAGCCATTTTCAAGTTAAAATTCGTTGGAGAAATAGCTCCGTTGCCACAGACCACTAAATATATTTACACACGAACATTCAAGAAAAATGTTTTAAAAAACCTTCACTTATAACAAAAATAACATATCCGGTGGTCCCACTGAGTACAGTTGTGTACTACCTGGTGTACTCAACTGGTGTACTACCTGGTGTGCTCAACTGGTGTACTACCTGGTGTACTCAACTGGTGTACTATCTGGTGTACTCAACTGGTGTACTACCTGGTGTACTCAACTGGTGTACTATCTGGTGTACTCAACTGGTGTACTACCTGGGCCCACCAGACATATTATTTGCCATAAGGGAAGTTTTTATTTTAAATTATTCTTGAATGTTTGTGTGTAAGTAGGCTAAGTTTAGTGGTCTGTGACAACGGAGCTATTTCTCCAACGAATTTTAACTTGAAAATGGCTGAATAACTGAAACGGTCGTCGTTTGAAATGTATACGACAAGTAAGTGACTATTGATGAGAATAACTTGGTAATTATATTAGTTAAATATGATAAGACTCATAAGTTAAATATAGAAAAAATATTTAATAATCTTAAATTTTAGTAATATATACAAAGCCTAAAGAATCTGTCTTTGGCGTTGTTTTCCCATGGCCCAGTTGTTCACTATTCTAATTGCCATGCTGCGGCTAAAGCAGCACATTAGTTGCATGAAGAGTGTAAGTGCTCATTTTTATTGAGGGTGCCTGCCATCCCATTCCCTTGCATCCATTCATGTTATTAGTGGAGAGTTTCTAAAATGATGAATACATTGCTTCCCAGTTTGGATTAGAGTTGTCGAGCACTCTAAAGCTCTGCTTCAGCAAAAGAGAAAGCAACCGGCGACGCCAGCGCTTCACCCTAAAGCGGTATCCAAACGGTAGAGTTTCTCGCTGCTGAACGCTTTGACATTGTCTCATTTAAAATCATTTTATAAAAATCTATCTTTTGTAATCGTGTGTTGAGGAAAATACTAAACATACCTTTTAAAATTGTGGATCCGGCTTGCTATTTACTTTTAATTATAAATTGTTTATTGTGCAAGGAAAAGTCAAAATTGCTACTTAAAAAATGTAAATTTCATAAGAAATTAACGGGACTTTTAAAAATTACAAATGAAATAAACGATACCAGGAACTGGCACATACTTTCTCACAAACATATTTAAATTATTAAACAGATTCACTGTGACTTCATAGTTGTAGGTGGGGTAGGATAGGTGATTTATTAAAGTAGGAGATTAACCAATAAATATTAATATTGTTATTATCTAGAGAGAAAACTATTACATCGATTTCGATCATATTTGCACTAAAAATGTCAATTAGTCCTGCATAGATGCACGAAAAAACATTTTTGAAAAATAACCCCCTTTTTATCTAAAAACCCAAAAAATCAGTTACTATTATTAGCTAAACGAGAATTTTTAGAAAGATGGAGTTTTTTGCATATGATAGGGTACATTAAGGGCTACAAATAAGCCAAATTTTATCAAAATCGTTAGAACCGTTTTTTTATGTAAAAAAATAATAACTGATTTTTTTGGATGTTTTTTGCCAAAAAGAAGGCTGTTTTCCAAAAAAAAAAAAATCAAAACCGTTTTTCCTGCATCTATACAGGCTTACTTGACATATCTGGTGCAAATTTGTTTGAAATCAAGCGAATAGTTTTCGCTCTAGCTTTGTGTACATACAGACATACATACATACATACAGACAGACATTTTGTAAAAACCACTTTTTTCTACGTAGGAGGTCCTAAAACAAATATTTCCACAAAAATCTCAACATCGATTTTTTTGCGATTACTATTCTTTCTCTATACTATAGTATAGTAAAAACCGATGCGTATTGTGATCGTGGTTAAAATGGGACCTTGGAAACAATTTATACGATAAAAAATAAACGAAACAAATGGTTTTAAATTTAACATTGCACTCGAGCGATAAAAGATCCAAGATGGCCGCCACTACAGTGCTGCTTGGTATTTTCGGAGAGCCTATAGTCTTTCAAAGTGGGCCCAGGAAGTAATAGCCATGATTTCCTATTGGAAGACTGTGTGTAATGCGTCCAAGGCAGACTGATGTTACTCCGTGGTGATGTTCTGTATACACTGTAGCCAGAGTTGTTGTCCATCAGAGACCCTTCCATGTACCTGACAAGGGTTTACTATCTGTTCCCGGTGCCGCTAAGAATTCGCACAGTGAAATAACATTCCACTTAATCCAGGTTTCGTACTAGTGTCTTTTCAAACTGGTAACTTACTCTGACTTTTTATTTTGCAATTTTGTTTAGTAACAATATTACAATAATAATTTACCGACTAGGAATTTGCGATGACTTATCATCATGTACGCTTATTTCTGTGTGTGCGCTTTTTCCATATTATTCGTTGTTTCCTTCCCAGCCTTCTCTGTTTCCAAGGATTACTCGTAAGGAAAAGAATGTATCTACACTCTTAAAACAACTCTTCTCAAAGCTGTTGCCATATGATATCTGGTAATTGTATTTCCTCTTTTAATCGCAAACAATATTACCGGTATTTGCGTAAACAAAAATAGTTAATTTCTTAATACGGGCTTACCAACCAGATCATTACATTAAAAGGTGTATTACAGTAAGCAACATAAATGCTTTAATAATTACTTATTAATGAACTTTTTCTGCGTAATAAAGTACACCGACAAAACGTAGATAATGTTCCTTGCAATTGATTACATGAAAACGTATAATTATAAGCGTTTAATTGCTCAAAGGTGATAGTTGTGAATATTTAAAGCCATTAATTCTGCAAATGTCTGTTGGTATAGAAACGATTATTGTATAAAGAGAATAAGTAGGTCTTGTAAAGAATATAGCTTTTATTGCAGAGTGGTTTTGACCGCGTTTGTATGCAAATAAAGAGTGAGACGATAGTAATTAAAGACACGTTAAAAATTAATTACAAATTGAATTCAATAGATTTACCCCACGCATATACTTTAGAGGGAGTAATACTTGTGAGAAAAAAAGCAACAGCATTAAACCAAATTCGAATGTACGGCCGCTTGAATAGAATCGTATTGAAACGTCAGCTTACCAAATCAGCTAGCGTCAATCATATTAGTTGTTTGTGTGAAAAATGTTTCTAATTTATTGCTAATAGTAGAATCTTATGAATGGTATTGCTTTGTCGGAAAGAGTTAAAAGTTGATTTTTTTTTAATAGTCCCTTTGAAACTATATATTTGGAAAATTTTCTACAACAAAAAACAAAAGCGTAACAAAATTCATCTAGTTATCTTTTAAGTCGTTTTTCTTAATTTACTAATCAAGGGTGTTGCTTTTCATTTTAGGGTTTTGAAAGAGTTTATTTTCACTGTAAACTCAGGCGTAACTTAATTGAAAGCCGCCTAGCCCTCGCTTTGACCGAATATTAATGTTTTCAGTCCAATTTATATATTGTTCTTTAGACCATTACAAATAGTAGTACTAGTCAAATATACAATGCACGGAATAGGGGTGGTGAAAGAACACTAGGAAAGTTCAATAGGGACCAAACAAATGTAATTAAAAATACATTGAGATAGATATAGGCCTACATAAAAGCTTATTTATTAAAATCTCAGAACAATAAGTTTGTAAAAATTGCAAAATATTCATGTATAAGCTAAAAAAATTAAATAAGTCATAAATTAAGTAAACTAATTTGCAATATAGTCTTGTAACATTGCATTAAAAAGCAGCTCTCATCCATAAAATGAACATGGATAGCCTAATTATGTTTTGAAGATTTGCGCATAAGCAATGAAACAGCTGGGTTTTTTTCAAATAATCTTAAAAGAAACATCATTTCTGATTCACTTTTAAACGAAATACCGTTCTCTTTAAAATCACCGATAAGGCTTAAAATTAACGATTTAAGGGAGTAGGAGTGTATATGAACATTTTTATTTGAAAGTTGGAGAAAGTCAATAGGTGATTAACTATAGTCAACTTTAATTTAGGCCTACTTATTAAAGATGGAGAACGTCTCTAGGTGTGTAACTATAAGAACCTCCAGTTCTGTGATATCATTACAAAGTATAAATAAAGGGTGAGAATGACAAAGCTTACAATCTCACTAGGGCAGAGATGCGCGCGACTATCGTGTTGACATCACATAGCTAGAGACAGTCGTCAGACTAGAACTTTGTTTATTAGGCTACTAATATTATATCCGAACTGACTATAACAGCCAATTTGCAATTCTAATAATGAGCATTTATTGCTATCGGAACGCTATGGTGTGAATCTAAATAGCCAATAATCGCATAGGTCTGTGCTCTGCATATCAATAGCCAGTTAATTCTCAACTGGGTTTTCCAGTTTTTCAAATGTCCCCTACGTGATTTATCCGCAAACGCATACAATTTGTGACAAATTTATATTATATGATTCGTTGCTACTTTTGTAATAAATGTATATTATAATGTTTATTTGTATTTGATGTAGTTTTCTTAGATTATATAAATTATTATGTAGCTATTACGTCTATCTCTATTGGTATGTATCGCTATCTATATCTAATCTCAGAATTCTTAGAGTGAGATCTTTGCCAAGATTGTATTATTTATTAAACTCGTTGCTATGTTGCTTTAAATTATGTTTACATTAATAAGAAAGTCCCTTTGAAATGATTTTCAGTCTTAAGTTATTTGGTTGGTTTTATCATAATCTAGTAAATATTGGTAATTCTCCAATATAAACATGAGGAAACGTTTTTATATTTGTTTATCACGATATTATTCAAAAACTGATAGTCCGATTATTATAAAACTTTTACTGAAAATAATAGTTTAAAGACTACAAATTGGAAATTAAATTGAATTCTTAGCACGAAATTAGAATATGCCTCAAAGATTGCCAGCAAATTCACCTATAACTTCAACTCATTTCATAATGTAATTTACTTGAATTAATAACGGAAAATATTTTATGACCCAACATACATTAATATTTAACATATTAACATTAAAATTAATATTTATTAACTGGTCATTTTAACCCTTCAGTGCTCCACGACAGTTTTATACAAACAGTGTTAAAACTAGTCATATCTTCCCAACATGCATACGAGCCAACCACGTTTTCTGTACTTCACCCATCCTATATTCTTTTACTAACAGTCTTCCTTCCAAAACATTTGAAAATTAACTATTTTGTATAATAAGACTATTATTAGTTTTTGTTGTTGTGTTGTTATTTATCCGCTTTTTTCGATATTGATCTTACTTTTTACTGTCGTATTAACCATTGCTTTCGGGGTAAAGAAGCAAAATTGTAAAATAAATTTGAAAAATTACAGGCAAACATTTTAATAAAGTAGAAAATAATTTAGTTTTTAATAAATTAAAACACTTCCACAATCAATGCTAATTGTTAGTTATAGAGGATGACCATCTGAGTAAATTTAAATTCAATTTTGTGGTATCCAAGTCACTTCTATAGTTAAATATAGTTATTAATTAATATATTTACCTATATGTATCCGTCTTGTGACTTTGTTTTCTCTTCCTTTAATACGCGTTTCGGGTCCGTGGTCCCATCATCAGTTATACTAAAAATTCACTCCGTAGTAGGTCGTTACATAATTTATATTAAGCACAAACATATAAACACAACACACGTAACACGCACATACGTAAACTTATAATTTTGTTGTCTTGGACAACAAATGCAATGACGAAATTAGATACGCGGTTTTTCTTCATTCCTCACGCATATACCTCATGCAAAAAAAGTATAGCTATTAAAAAAAAAAAACAATTATTTATCTTATATTTATCTTAATACCTTTAAACTCTAAGGAAATTGGTTTCTAAAACGTGTTAAATATAATATGTCATAAATAAAACAATAGATTTTTCGTAAGTTAATTAATGTGTGAGTGTACAGCTAAGGGTGTATCTTCTAGTACTAACGTGTTAACACCCCAATTTTGCACAGAGTTTACTTGAGAATACAAAAGTATTTTCACATCTTGTTTGTTGATGCATTTTGGATTTATCAGCCATTGACGTTGAAAAGTCCAATGTTATTAGTAAAATATCTTTAAATCAAACGATGGCAGTATATTTAAAGGAAATGGAATTGAAATTAATTACTTATGAAGTTCGCGATTTTTGAGCGCCATTGTGGTTCACGTTTACATTATAAATTAAAACAGTGTTCATTCAATAATGGTTGCCATTAAATTTATGACATTCCTTCCTCCCAAAAAGATATACAAATTTCACATTTATTTAAAATGGTGGTTTATGAGAAACGTATTCTGAAGGTTTCGAGTTTTACTTGTATGGTTACAACATTTCCGGGGCAAAAGTAAAAATAGTATATATAATTTGAATATACGAATATTTCTTTATAGGCAAATTAATTAATCAATTCTGTACAAAATATTAATTACAATATTTTGTGTGTGTAACTATTCATCCCAAAAACCTAGAAGAAAATGGATTTGATACTAATAACAGATGTTTTTCATTGTTAGTATATATCAATAGGGGAGCTATGGGTGTTTTACCCTCAAAATATATATTTTCCAGATAGTACATAACTTGTATGTGTACCAAACTTACTTGAAATTGGTCCACGCGTTCCAGAAATGCTGGAATAACTATATGCTCTTTGCTCATCCAAGCGTAAATCTTTTTTATTTATATTATTACATTAACCTAACCTAAAAAAGCTGTTGGTCGTGAAAAATAATTCACTGTTTCTAAATTTGCTATCTAGGTTGTTATGGAAATGAATGTAAATGCATTCAAGAAGACTGTGCTTCAGTATAAGCCCGGTCCTAAAATTGTGTTATTAAGCTTTTGATCCGAATCAGGTGTTTCTATATAATATGTAAAAACAGAAAATTGATTTTAGGTAAGTATTTTTCGTATATTTTTTATTATTGCTTTTACTTTCTCACTATACTATAGTATAGAGAAAATATAGTGATCGCAAAAAAAATATGTTGAGATTTTTGTGGAAATATCCGTTTTGGGACCCCCTGAGTCCAAAAAAGTGGTTTTTAGAAAATGTCTGTCTGTATGTCTGTATGTGTGTATGTCTGTATGTATACAAATCTAGAGCGAAAACTATTCGATCGATTTCCAACAAATTTGCACCAGACATGTCAAGTAGGCCTGTGCACGAAAAACGGTTTTGAAAATTTTTTGGAAAACAACCCCCAATTTGGCAAAAAAAACTCCAAAAAATCTGTTATTATTTTTTTGTAAAAAAATGCTTTAACTATTTTGATAAAATTTGGCTTATTTGTAGCCTTTAATGTACCATACCATATGCAAAAATACGCATCTTTCTAAAATTTCTCGTTTAGCTAATAATAATAATAGCTGATTTTTGGGGTTTTTTGGCCATAAAGGGGGTTGTTTTTCAAAAATTTGCAAAACCTTTTTTCGTGCATCCATAGGTACAGGCCTAAATGACGTGTTTGGTGCAAATTTGTTCGAAATCGATCGAATAGTTTTATCTCTAGCTAATAATAATAATATTTATTAGTTATTCTCGTAGTTTAAAATCGCCTCTCCTACCCCCTCCTACAATAATGAAGTCACTGTGAATCTGTTTAATAATTTAAATATGTTTGTGAGAAAGCATGTGCCAGTTTCTGGTACCGTTTATTAAATTTTGTTAACCTAACCTAAAAAACTGTTGGTTGCGAAGAATAATTAACTGATTATAATGTTTGTAAGTCGGTTGTTATGATGATGTATGAAAATGCATTCAAGAAAATAGTTTAGGTTCAACACAGGCCTAAGGTAAGATTGTGCTGTTGATTTGTGGTATAGGCCTCTCTCTTATATTTCTGGGAGTAAACCCTTTGGATTTTCGTAATTTTTACGCTTTAAAATCTAAATTTTGCAAAATCCTTTCCTATTGTCTATGACCCCAAATACCTTAAAATATTGTACTTTTACTTTCTCACTATACTATAGTATAGAGAAAGTATAGTGATCGCAAAAAAAATCGATGTTGAGATTTTTGTGGAAATATCCATTTTGGGGTCCCCTGAGTCCAAAAAAGTGGTTTTTACAAAATGTCTGTCTGTATGTCTGTATGTCTGTATGTATGTCTGTATGTCTGTATGTCTGTATGTCTGCATGTATATCTGTATGTATGTATGTCTGTATGTATACAAAGCTAGAGAGAAAACTATTCGATCGATTTCAACCAAATTTGCACAAGGCATGCCCAGTACGCCTGTATAGATGTACGAAAAATGGTTTTGAACAATTTTGAAAAACAACCCCCTTTTTGGCCTAAAACCCCCAAAAAATCAGTAATTTTTTTTATAAAAAAACGGCTCTAACGATTTTGATTAAATTTGGCTTATTTGTAGCTTTTAATGTGCCCTACCATATACAAAAACCCGCATCTTTCTAAAAATTCTCGTTTAGCTAATAATAATAATAATAATAATAACTGATTTTTGGGGTTTTTTTGGCCATAAAGGGGTTTGTTTTTCAAAATTTTTCAAAACCTTTTTACGTGCATCTATAAAGACCTAATTGACGTGTTTGGTGCAAATTTGTTCGAAATCGATCGAATAGTTTTCTCTCTAGCCAATAATAATAATATTTATTTGTTAATCGCCTACTTTAATAAAAGTATACAAAGCTAGAGAGAAAACTATTAGATTGATTTCAACCAAATTTGCACCAGACATGTCCAGTATGCCTGTATAGATGCACGAAAAAAGGTTTTGAAAATTTTTGAAAAACAACCCCCTTTTGGGCCAAAAAACCCCCAAAAAATCAGTTATTATTTTTCTATAAAAAAACGGCTCTAACGATTTTCATCAAATTTGGCTTATTTGTAGCCTTTAATGTGTCCTACCATATACAAAAACCCGCATCTTTCTAAAAATTCTCGTTTAGCTAATAATAATAATAACTGATTTTTGAGGGTTTTGGCCATAAAGCGGGTTGTTTTAAAAAAAATTTCAAAACCTTTTTACATACATCTATAAAGACCTAATTGACGTGTTTGGTGCAAATTTTTTCGAAATCGATCGAATAGTTTTCTCTCTAGATAATAATAATAATAATAATATTTATTAGTTAATCTCCAACTTTAATAAAAAAACTCTCCTACTCCACCCTACAAGTCACAGTGAATCTGTTTAGTAATTTAAATGTATTTTTGAGAAAGTATGTGCCAGTTCCTGGTACCGTTTATTTGCTCTAAAACTCTATGTTGATTCAATGCCAGTCAGCCATTCTAGAATTTTAAGATTTTTAAAGATTTACAAGATTTTTAGAAACCTAGAAACAAAAACGTTGGTAGCAATTTCAAATGGCCGCACCACGTATTTCCATTTAACTTCCGTACCGCATATTTTCTCCTTCTTTACGGATCATAACTCTCCCCCCGTGCGCACTCACACACATGTACAAGACAGTAAATAAAACCCACACACACTTTGTAATAATGTATAATGCAGTTTCTATATGTATTTATGCCTCGCAACAGATCACATACCGTTGCTTTGGATACGACATTACAATTAACTTTTCAAACATAAGTTTAACAAACTAAAACGACAAGTCACAAACGAGTCATAAAACTACAATAAAACTCAGACTTAACTTCACGGTTGTCGCTGGGTAATTACGTCTGGTGTAACAAAGATATGTTTTGGCAGTCGTGTCTTGATGGCTTCTGTAGCACTGTAATGTGTTTTATGGTAGCGGGACGCAGTGAAATACTATACTGACGACATGCGTTCATGGTAGGCACTTAGCTGGATAACTTTACGATGGTTTATGGAATTATTTATGCTTAATATAAAAACTGATGAGAGAAGATAAGATATTGTGTCTGGTGAATAGATGGTCGCCATCGTTACCGGGTACATAAATGTCCGAGCTGTACTAAATAATACAGTATTAAATAATATTATACGTTTAAAAAGTTTAATTACTGAAGGAGAGTGACTTATATGACTTATGTGACGAATAATTAAAGAGAGTTTAACGATGTAATAAGTGGTGAATTTTTAAAAGAGTGAACATTACAGCACTTCCCCAATCCTTGTCGTAGCACAATTCATTGTAAGCTAAATAGTTTAAAGTTGCCTACACATTAGGTAAAACAGAATGCCCCTTATACATGCCCTTATGCCCTTATACATAAACAGAAATAATTTATTATTATTCTCACAATAAAAACCAACAAAAGATTTAAATGGGAATGTGTGGTGCCTATATTGTCCATGTTAAAAAATAGAACTTTAAATAACATTAGACAAAATAAAACGTTCAGATATCTTAAATTAAGTACATCCTTATTGTGTATCTTTTTGAACAATGTTAAACTATTTCAAATAATTAAAAAAAATATATTTTTTACTTGTTTTTTGTTTTTACTAAAATTTTGGTTTTTAACATAAAATAATATTTTGTTAACTCCTAATAAATGATTTTTAGCAAATAAAAATAGTTTAACATTGTAGGTTATAGACTATACAAAAATAATCTTGAAAGCTCAAGAGGAATATTAAAAAAGTGTACCTGTTTATCATAAAATGGAATTTTTGAATAGAGGTATAAACAAGTTCTATTGAACAAACTAAAATATTCCAGTACCATAATGACAGTTTTTTCTTCCCCCTAGTCTTCCCTTTGTCTTTATAGAAATGTTTTCTGTTTTCCTTACCTCTTTATACTAAAAAGCTGTTTCATTGGTATCTGAAACTCTTTAATTGTGACTTTGTTTTAGGCCTATTACACAGTTTCTTCCAACAACCCCACATAGTTACCGTAGTTGAATATAATGATAGCATATTATAACACTGCAATTTTCAAAGATCTTGACAATATAAAAATATAATGTAAATTTTTTATAATAAAGATGTGTGGCAAAGATACTTGTATTACATACCGAAGTGCTCATAAAGATGTTTATAATAACACAAACTGCAAAACAATCAATACATATCTTAATTTTTGTATTACCCTTTAAGGATTGGTGAGAGTCTTTTGAGCAAAGAATATTTAATTTGATAAAAGACCCTAAAATATGCATATTTTTAGGAATTTTGTATCAGACAAATATCCTAGGCTTACAGCAATTCATTTTTTAACATTTTATAATTGTCAGATAATTTTAAAGACATTATTACATGAATTAATGCATGGGTTTTATGTTAAAATTAATCCAAAAGGAAGTTTTTTAATGAATTTAGAGTATGGTACGAACATTTTAAATCAATCAGAATAATCAAGTTACAATTTAAATAATTTGGAAGGTTACTTCTAGTTATTCTTTTGATAAACTGGTTTTTATAACAATAAATATTTAGCTTTTAGATAAAATGAGATACAAATTATTTGAAAGTATTAAATCAGCAGTCAATGAAAATACTACTGAGGAATAGCCGACATGGAAATTTACATATATTTTAGTAAACAGCTGTTTATTGTACCAACTACTCCTACTCTCTACTCTAAAAACTAGAGATAAATCTCTTAAAATATTAAATCAGCAGTAAATTAAAATGCCACTCAGAATGAACCTAAGTGCCAGTTAAATCAAGGCTTTAGAGAAATCAGCTGATTATTTTACTGACTTTACAACTGCTGAGGTACTTATTTTAAATGGAGAAATAGTTTTGTTTATCAGTGTAAAGGGAGTGTAGCCTACAGTTGTCGAGTAATTTACTTATAGGTCCAAGTTATGTGTAAGAACAATTCAAACCATTCTCTTTAAACTTACAAATAAGAAAATTAATATTGTATTTCAACATACTTCCCCTTGCTTAATGAATGCTATAATACATTTTAAAATAAATTTCCCACGAACCCTGTTAATTTCCTAGAAACTCTTCCTGATCAATATCTTTACTCCAGTTTTTTCGTTAGCTTCCCTTTCTAAAATGCAAAGCGTCCTCTAATCTCTAACGGACCTGAGTCACGCTTCGACCTATCAATGATTGAATCTTCAACATATACATACATCGGTGCACCTAAAAAGGAGTTCTATATGACGGACGACAGAACCAGTCCTGTATTTGTTACGGAATCGATGTAATGACACTATCGATATATCAATCTATACTGGTAATTGCATCCTTTAAACAGGTTATATCGCTACCGTATGTTATTTAATTACAAGATGTACCTTAAGGAGATCTCAAGGTCTGTAATACTTTACGATTACAACCTGTGCACGGTGCTGGGGAATAGATTACGTTGGAAAAAATCCGTGTTTCAAAACGTTCGGCCTCGTGACACTTAACGATTTCAAACGTGTTTAATGACTTTTATTAATAAAAAACGTGCTTAATAATACGTTTTGCTTTACGTACACGAAAACCATTAACGAAGGATTAGAACGCCGTTTTTTATCGCTTGTTCTGTTTTCTTTCCAATAATCTTTTATTGTTAGTATTTCAATAACCTACAGAGTTTAAAGTTTTGTGCACAATAAATACTCGTGGAACGTAACACGTTTGTACGAAGGCACGATTTCCTGGAAAAAAGAATAACGAGCGAAAGACATTTTAGTATCTATCTGTAAATTGATTATAGTTGAGAAAGTTTTGTTGTTTTTCGAAGAGTACTCGTCGCCTAGGTTGCAATCATCAGACATTCATACACACTCGGTCTAATTCTAGACATTTGGCTTATGTGTGTCTATCCTAGTGTTTATATAATTATGTCTACCCGTCTTCATTTGTAAGAATCATTATAAAGAGGGAAAGTTTGTTTATTTGGTTAGCTCAAAATCTACATTTTTAATATATATGAAACTTTTAATAATACTAAAAACATTGTCTTGCGATTAACGTGTGGTATATTTTGTAATAACCAGGTTAACTATTAAAGGTAAAACCCAACAGTACGAGATAGCATGTCGATAATTTTTTATGGTTTTCTTAAAATAACCAGTTAAGTTAAAAGAATTGTAGTAAATTTTACAACAACAACAAAACTAGAAATTTCTGCTCCTTTTATTGTGATGCCGGTGAAACCTTGGAAAATATGTGAAGGTTTGTTTTATAAAAAGATCTACATAAACAACATTATGGCTTTATCTGCAGTAAGCGTCTGTATCTTACCGCGAGAACCCTTTCAGCGTGGACTGCGGCGTGTATTTAAACTTGTAGACAAAAATTTAAATACGATTTTTGTGTAGATTTAATTTTTTACACTTCTTTCCGAGAATACTGATATGCATTAACTTACAGGTATACTTGCCACACATCTTTATTAGCAAAGTATATTTGTGTCGATTGAGTAATTTGTTCAAAAGTTTATCCTCAGCATAAACTCTGCTCCAAAGGAGAACTATCATGGTGCAAATACCAAAAGTCCTTAATTGCAGGTGTAAATATACCAATAAACGTGCATTTCCTGAGTAATTATGTTTGAAATAAAACCTATTTTTCAGTACCTATCAGACCAGAATTTGCTAACAAACGCATGCACGGATGAAGTCAAAAGAGTCCTTTAATAACATTAACAGGACCAAAACCACTAAAACAACTTTATTGGGATAAAAACATTTAAAATTGCAGTGTTAGATTGTATCACTACATTCAACTGTGGTGCGCTTGGTAAAGTGCAAGTGTTACAGAAACTATGTGGGCATACTGGAAGTAATTGTGTAATAGGCCTAGGACAAATGGTCTATACAAGCATTTTAGATGCCGAGAAAGCCGGTTTGGAATTTACAAAATGGAAAAGGAACCGAAAAAGAAAAAGGCTAGGGGAGATGAAAAAAACCCGTTTAGTATGATGCTGAGATGTTTTAGTGTGATCAACTGGCTTGTTTTTTCGCTAAACACGTACAATTTCCTAACTATCTTGAATAAAACTGAATTGCTTTCGTGTAGTAAGCTATACAACGTAAACTGATAGTGTTGAATATTCTTTATTATTTGTAAAAACACATGTTTCTTTTGTATTTTAAAAAAACACCAATTTTAAAACGAATCACAAAATTGTTTTATTAAATGAGCATGGTTCCAAATGTTTTAAAATAAATGTACTCTATTTAGGCTCTCTAAACTTATCAGTTTTTTTTTTTTTTTAATAATACCTTGAGTTCTTGTTTTAACAATGGGTAATACATACGCTCTACAAGGTCCCCTTGAGATTCTTATTTTGGTAGATTTTACGCCGCCTTTATGATTTTGATTCCTCAAGACTGAAAAAAATCAATGGGAGTCCAATCTTCTATGCCAGTTCATGAAAATGTTTTTCAATTTAAAAATTACGTAAAAAATTAGAATGAGATAAACAAAAGTTAAATAATTAACAGAAAAACAAAATCCCCTTTCCCTTAATTTAGATTAATCGATATTATGACCCTACATTACGAGACAGAATGCAAAGATTTTCAATACCGTATCTAAAGGTACTATTTACTACTTTTATATTCGGCAATTATTAATTATTTATAGGCGTATTAATCCATCCGTAATCAAATCAAGTTCTAAGAAAGTTATAAATAAGTATGAACGTATTATGCTAATATAAACAGAGGTCCGTATCGTTGGTGTATGATTTATATTTAGTCTATAAAACGACCCAAGGTCACACATCGAGCACTGAAGGCTTTCATGGCGCATTATTATTCAATCCTGGATAGATACAGATAAAACTGTCATTAACAATTACATCTTCCATTTCAATAAGTAATTAAACCTGTAGACTTGCGGATGTCGAGTGCGATTCTCACGCCAGGGAAGGCAAAGTGTAAGTCCCAGATAGGAACAATGCGGCAGTCCATTAAGAGGGTACGCTTGTAACAAAAGGAATCGATTCAGATTTAGTGTGTGAATTTAAGTTGGCTGGTTTGTTCGCAAAGCCAGTCATACGAGTTTATTAACAAGAATTTGCTCTCTGATCGACTTTCTAGTTGTTATGAATTAGGTTTTGTCAAAATAGTTGAGCTATGCAGGACTCGTATGGTGAGATCTAAGGTCGGAAATGTTCAATGAGAATCGATCTTGATCCCCAGAACACGTTTTGGAATTTCATTAAACATTTTGTACCCATGTGCATTTATGTTTTCGCTCTCTAACGGCCCGATTTGGTTTAAATTTTCAACTCACGTTGGTTTTATAAAGCCGCTCAGACAAGTTCGTTAGGCAAAATCCAACAACCGGAAGCACATTTTTTTTTTACCAGAAGTAAATATTTTTTTGAGATTTTTCGTACTTGAATAAATTTTTTTTGTGGGTTTATCTAAATAAATCAATATACGTGATTATTCTGCACATTTTGTTTTATTTTACACGATCCAGTCTCCCGAAAATAGCTCAAACGTAAAAGACCATAAAAGTACCCGCTTCAAATCCACCTGGAGTGATTTACCATGCGGGCCGCTTCTGATTCGATGCCGATGGCGTTCCAAAATCGCGATGCTAGTTTATCCGCTAGCGTAACAGTCTTCAGTCCGAGGCCGCAAAGTCTAAGCGCAATGAAACAGCTCGTGAGCCGGCGCTTGAGGCTGATGTTCAAACACACTCTACTAATATATTTCGTACATTAAGGCAGCTATTCAGCGCCTTCATGTGAAGAGCAATTTTCCAAATGGTCTCTTGAAACCTTAAAACAAATAAACTTAATTTTGGAAATTCTTTCAACTCTCGTCAGCTGCGTGAACAACTTGTTATAGTTTTCCCTCGTGCTTTTTAATAAATTTATTATGTTTACAGTTTTTTTTTTATATTCTGTAAATAAAATTTCTCAAAAGTAGTCTCATGAACCGGCACGATGAGAACTGCCATAAAGTAATAAAAACAGCAATAAAATCAACAACCTGACATAAAACTACCAAACGTACATTATCAAAATGATCTCAATAAATTCCAAATCCGCTTTCTATGAAAGCCATTTATGTAAAAGACCCGAGGGCGAACATAACGGCAGTCCGTTACGGGCTATAAGCTTGCTGTATAAATGTCAGCCTGTTAACGTCCGTGTGTGTATTTCATTACGTTGTTCTTGAACACTTAACGTAAAAAGTTTCACTATTGTAATACATTGTCTGATAGAGTGTTAAAGTCTTCGAGACGGGGAGTCGGATTTCGTATAGACCGTGAAGGGTTGCCAACGTTCTAGAGAATAATCTTTGGGAAGGCGCCAGTAAAACAAGGAGTACGTGTGATTCGATGTCGGTTCTTTACAATATGTAATTAGGATGATTTAATAAAAAATTCTTTTTGTAATTGGGAATTCAAAGAAAAAAGAAATCAAACAAATTACATAAACTGATACTAGGGGAGACCCCTGCGTGCTCCGCACGCCAACCCCCCCACCCCCCCAACTCCCTGTTGAAACCCAACCTAAAAATTGATTTAAAATTTGAAATAAACTGTCAATGAAAATATTAGACACTACAGCTGATTACTGAATCAACTATAAACATTACAAAAATAAAAAGCCTATAGTTCAATTACACAGCAACAAATCAGACCTAAAACACACCAACAATAACATAACCTAAATCAAATCATCTGTTGACATTTGAGTAAGTTTAAAGTAAACAACTTATTTATTTGAAACTCAATTAGTTTATCAGCTGTTTAAAATCAAATTACAGTATTTCCTATTTAGCCTAGTTGTAGCATAGGCTACTGATGCATTTTTAAAACTCGGAATAAAACTAAAATAAAAGTGTAAATCAAATATTTAGCTTCACAGTGACTTAGAACTGGAAATTATCTTTTAAATAAAACAAGAAACATCAAAATCGGTTAAGTATTAACTTCAGGAAGTGAGTGAACTAAAATCAGGATTTTTTTAAATATATATATGTATAACTTATGAAATGTTTTTTTTTTTTATACTAAGAACTGACCTAATATACACAATAAATATTTCTTGCCAACTGTTAAACTTGTCAGCCTATTGGTGGAAAATATTTGAATCGCAACCTATTTAAATATGTAGATTGTTTTTCTTATATGATTGCGGTTAGTTTACTCAGCCCTATTACAAATAACAGCTGTGGCGTTTTTACATCACTGTTCAATATTTAACAGCTATTCATTTGTACTTTACGATAGTGTTTTACTTCCACTCACTAAACTTATACAAGACAAGTTAAGACTTTATTTTGGGCGAAATTAGGACCATAAGTTACCAGAAATATTGCATAATACATTATTAACACAAAGACAACGTAAAATATAAAATATTATAAATCTTGATAAGTATGCTTTAAAATAACAAGTTTAAGGCAGTAAGAATAAATTCACAAATAACATAAAAGTCAGACAACTTTAGTTCATCACCGTCTATAAAAGCGAGTGTACTTGAGTAACAAAAGAGTCATGTAAAATAACTATAATTTTAAAGATATATGTTACGTTATTGAACAGCTGCCAACAATAAATCCCACTTCAGACGTACAACAGCTGATTTCGCTCATCTGTAATACTTTAACAAAAATAGCCTAGATTGTACCTTGGAGTTATGTTTACAAATTTTCCGCTTCAGTCAAAACAAACTTCTTATGTTGGTTGTTTTTGTATACAATTTATAAAACTAATGTTGGCTGTAATATGCTATATGATCAGCTTTAATGTTAGAAGTCGTTGAAAATGTATGTATTTTTAAAATCCCTTTTGTTTACTGCATTCTTAACATCCTATAAAATAAATTAGGCCTGAAAACGTAACACTATATTTTAAACTATTACTATCTTCGACTACTGGCCTGAATTATTGATATTTCAATAGAATCATAAAAGTTTCAGCTTCGAATGATTTACAAATAATGGCCTACTGTCGATGGAACCTTAGTAAATTTAAAATGAACATTATTATAGTTTTCCTAAATTACTGTAATTAAAGTAGCTATGGTTAAAATCATAGATTTTAGTAGGGCTATGATTAAAATGCACGTTTTTTTGTTTTAATTTCCAAAATTTATTTTAGGTCTTTTGTAAAATGTTTAATGTAGGCTCTGTACATTTAGCATGTTAAAATTGCCTAACGGCATATACCCAAATAAATATTGTTTGTTGTTTGAGGCTCTATCTTCTGAAGAAAGAAGATAAAAACATATTTAACGACTTCTAACCTCAAAACAAGTCATATAGTCTTCATTTGTTTAATAACACATTGAACCTGTTATTTAGTCAAGATATATTTTCTCTCGTGTTTATCAAATTCTGATCGTGATTTTTCACGGGATCTTGACAATACACAGCTTCTATATAAAATACTAAACACAAACACCTATCATTTATTCACACATTCACACAGTATGTCAAGGTAACCCACATTTGAAGATGCCTGTAATAATATTCCTTTAAAGGTACAATGATGTGAGTAAGGTTTTTTTTATTAATTTTAGATTTTTCGGAAACGAGTTTCACAAGCGACATTCAGTGACAGTGAAAGCTTCGGTATACAGTCCCGTTGTGTGCTTTAGAGTTTTGACCGTTTTTGAATCCCTTCTAGTGCTTTTAGTACTAATGTTTGTGCCAAATACAATAATTCTTGCCAAGTAGATCTCACTTTTTTTGCAGGTTTTAATGTAACATTGTTAAAATATGATAGGATCTTAACCCTGAGTTACTATGGTAAAAAAAAAACAGATATATACTACCGTATGCCACTCAGACGCCTACTTTTTATAAGACAGGTTTCATTATAGAGAATAGAACGAAATAGAAACATAGCTAAGTTGTCATACCAATATTTGGACGCTCATAATTTTTATATAATCATTTAAGAAAAATCTAAATAATGTATGTTTTTATTTTTAAACACTCTTAAAAGCGCAACAGTTTTTTTAATGAATTTGTATTTTTGTTTGTAAATCCTTTCTATTTACGTTCTAAACCAGCTGATAAAATTCTTCTTTCCGTTTTTAAGAAGAATAACTTTCATACTTAATAGCTCGCTTTATGAAGTAAAGAGTTCATTGTTTTTATATTTTGAGTTGAAAAGAGCCAAACAAAGTTGGATTTGCATTAAAATAATCTTACTTAAACACTATTAAAAAGCCTCTTCTGTGTATTTTTTAGTTTTAAGTTAGTTTAGCGATACAAAACAGTTGTAAATGCTGTTTACTACTTTTAAAGAAGTATTTAATATGATAGAACATTATTTCCCAGCACTACCACCACAGTTTCAATTAGTTCATCCAAATGTCTGACAAACCCTTCTTTCGCTTGTCAAGAAGATATTGTAGTTAAAGGTCCTGCAGCTCCAGAATTCGATGCTTTTCCAAAAACACTTGCATATTCATCATCCCTTGAAGTTTGTGTGTAATTCTTATTAGGTGAGGTATCCATTTCAATCAAACAAAAAAGAATTTCAATAATACAAAATAACAAAACGTAACGACAAATTATTATGACACCAAAAGTTACGTGAAAATTATCAGGTGTCTGACAGACACTTCGTAAAATAACAAATTACTAAAACGCTACAGATCGTATAAGGGACGTCTCCACGTTAAAATAAAAATAACGTACGTGCTATATTTTCGCCTAATAGACACTCTACATAGTTACACACAAAAATACCGATACTCGCACGACCTTAATTATTAACATAACACTGAGCACCAACCTACTGAAAGGTACCGGTTTATAAGGGAAGGCAACTGGATGGAATAGGGGGGAAATTTTTGTTGGCATATCTTGGACGCTTGATAGTAATTAAGGGTTAAATCTGATATCGATGAACAAATGAAAGATTCTTTAAAGCAAAAAGAAGATATTTACAGTACTTTATGAAAATTGTCTAAGCATCATAAATGTGTTCTTAAACAATTGTGTTTATTTGACAAAATAGTTTTTGATTACAAATTTGTTAACCTAGAAGATAATACTATTGCTCAGCTCGTTCGCCCCAATTCAAGTTTCCGCTCAAGCCTAATTCTTATTTGTCCAGTATAGATTCTTCTATACGTGTCACATAGTTATGAACTTTACCGACAGCGAGATATTATACAGTAATTTATCCCATTTCCTTTAAAATTCATCTAGATTCGAATAGAATGTTAAGTTTCACTTTTCTCCAAGTTCGGCATTCCACAGAAGAGATCCAGTTAATCCGTCACAGTGTCGCTGGCTAACGATGCTTTTGTATTCCAACATTTAGAGCGGAACAGAACCAAGGCTGGCTCGGGCCTTAGACACGCTTCCACGGCGGGTTTTTATGTTTATTTTGTCGAAATGTTAACATTGGTTTGGCTCGAACTAAATGATTCTTTGTTCAGAATATTTTCCACGACGTTTTACTGAATACCTGAACACGGTCTAGTTTTTGTCGACATTATAAAAGTCAATCTTCCGTGAGATTTTCCGTTTCTATTGGTAGAAATATATGTTTTATTAAACAGATTCAAGCAGGAGAGACCCAAGAGTTTCATACCGACGTCGACAGTCCCGAAATGTTTAGCAAATTATGTGCACAGCAATAAATCTACGCTTCATATACTCAATACAGCCATGGTAAATACTTTTAATGGCCGTCCTGAATGTAATAGTTATTATTATCATAATGTATCATGTTTGCTCCCAGAGAGAATTTACCATGACGTTCTCTCAAAGGAAAAACAACGTACTTGTTAATGCTCTCGAATTTCAAACAATATTTTCTCTGAAATAAAAAATCATAGTCAAAATTTTAAATAAAGTTTACTGAAGATTTTAGAATTAACAGGCATTCTGTTTTAATACAATACACTTTATGTATTGAATCATTATGTTAAATGTGCAATTGTGTCGATCTCAATTTTGTAATCCTATTACTTTAAATGGGCAATTCTTGTATCTATCTTTGTATCTGTCACAGATCTCGAAAACGGCTCTAACGATTTTAATGAAAATTTGCATATAGGGGTTATTTGACGTCAGAAATTGAATGCGCTAGGTCTTATGTCTTCAAAAACGCGCATTAAGTCTGAAAAATGTGCATAAAACTTAAAATCTGAACTTCTTTTTATACCATTTTTCAAGTCACTTACAAGGCCAATAGGTACAGCTTCTTTTTATACCTCCTTCAAAATCACTAAATATTCGAATAGATACATTATAGATACAATCCATATGTTAAAAATGCTGAACGATAATCGTTCACCCAGGTACAAACGAGCCAAAGATAGCGAGAGCCTTTAGAGAGTTTTCCAACTGCGAGCGAAGCGAAGCAGCTATCTCAGAGGAGGAGGGGTTGGGACGCGAAGCGTCCAGGGTTAGAGCCCCTAGTTTTATTTCATTTAGAAAAATATATATATATTTAAAAGATAATGTCTTTAAAATTAACTTAGCCATTCTTAGGCATCTAAATGTTTTTTTTCTATTCTTCACAATTTGTTGTTTCATTTCTGTATTTTGTTGCTGTTGTAATATAGATTTTGCTTGGTTTACTTTATTTATTTTTATAAAATGTATTGATATTTATGTATTTTCTCAATCTAGATCACGTTTTAGGTAACCGTATGTTTGCAAAGAAAAATTTAAATTAATCAAATACTTTACCGACACTTTAACATTTAATCAGGTTTTTCTTTGTTGCAGGTACGGTCCAAACTTTAAAATGGTACTAACGGTAGACCATTCATTAGGTGAGATGAATTATAAATAATTTAGTCCTCAGTTTAGTATATACATGTATTGCTTACAATAACATAATTAATAAGCATTAAGTAACTATACAAATGTGGAGTGAATTGTATTTCGTGACTTAAGACCTATGAGTTTTACCAAATTTGTTTTCCTAATAAACCAGTTGAGGAAGTACAGGGTGTTTAAAATTTAAAGGAAAACGTTTCTGTAACCAGACTACCCGTCATTTGGGTATTTGCGACAAAGTTGTAGTACGCATTTCTCATGTACCACTTTACAAAGTATCTAAACAGGCGTATCTCTCAGCTTATAACAAAGATGTTCAAAATGTTTTACCTCTAATTTCAAAGGGATTGTCTATTTTTTTTTAGAGAGATAGCTATTTTTAAAACTGTGATAACATCAGCCACTTTTAAAATATGTAGGCACACTTTAAAATTTCTGTTTTGTACATAATTTATTGTTAAACTTTTAAATTCTTTGTGTATCTACATATATAATAAAAATTAATTGCTGTTCCTTTATAAGCGCATCACTTGAGAACGGCTGGAACAATTTGGCTATTTTTGGTTTTAAAATGTTCCCAATAGTCCGAACTAGGTTTTTATATGAAGAAAAATTTGGAAAAAACTAAAAAGCCTCTTTTGTATAGACTCAAGATTATAACTTACGAAAACAACTGTTCTAATAAAATGCTTAGTAACACAACACATGTTTGTTTACATTCATTACCATAGCAACTTTACTTAGCATTATATAATAAGTTTTTTATTCTTCAAAACCAACAGCTTTTTTAAGTTAGATTGACCAAGTTAAAATAAACAAAAAACAAAAATCAACTAAATTGCTTAATATATTTTAATTCAATTCAAACATTGGTTGTTACATAATATACATAAAACAGCAGAGTTGGATCAAAAACTGAACATAATTTTAGGTTAGGCCTACAATGAACCTAAACAAGTTTATTTGCAACCAATTGGTTTTTTACAATTCTTCACAACTATCAGTTTTTTTAGATTAGGTAAAAGCAAACTATAAAGGTATTATTATAAAGGTTTACAAACTATAAATCTAAATTTGTGTATTATATTCTTAAGGGGGATAAAAAACATTTTGCAATTCGATTATTTAAGTCAATGTAATAAAATGGAATAACTTTACTACTGTTTAAACTGAATCAAGCAATAGCGAAGCATTGCTGGGTCCACTAGTTTGTTATAAACCCAACCATTGACGTGTAAATTTGACTTGAAATTAAGATTTTTAAATTTATTTAAAAACTCAAACTTCTTTTGAGTAGGAGATGCAACAATAACTCTCACCTAACACGTTCTTAAAACAACATGTTATACCGCAACATTTACGGTTTCCAAGGTATTTTACTTAAACAATGTTAAACGGTCGCCATTTTGAATATTTAAATAGTAAAGTTTTATACCTTGGTATACTGATAAAACAGAATAAACAATGCGTTTACTAAATTTAAACTCGTTATTTTACTATTATCTCAAGTTATTATTATTTAAACATAATAAAAATGGCTAACAGACGGAAACAAAGCGTTTTAGAAACATTTTAGTTTATTTTTGGTCCCCATAACCTCTCGAAGTTATACTGGATACTATCGTCTCACTCTGTGTGTAAAGTCACTCCAGGAATTTTAATGATATTTTTCTCTGTAAAACATCTCGTACATTAATTAAGTTGTCTTTATGTTTCATATTAAACATTTTCACTAAACAATTTATAAATTCGAAGTACCGCGTTAATTACTATCAATGTTATTTATAGCTGTCACAATTAAACCAGCAAAGCAAGGTTTTAACATTGCATACAACATAAATTGATACGAATCGCTTTCCATTAACTAGACCGTGTGTAACCAACTGTACCTAATCGACTAAACTCACCTGGCTAAAAAATAAATTGAAAAATAAAAACCTACAAACTATATGTCTATCTAAGTTAAATACGCGAACTCACGTACCCCGGCGTAATGAGAAATTATGGAACTGGGAATTAGTTTAATGCGGAGTGTGCGCATTGTAATTCAAGTCTGATAATTATACGAGTTTACCATACGTCTAGTTTATAGGTGCAATATATACGGAGCAAAATATATAGGAAGTGCATACTGATTCATATCATAGGTTGGTGTAGGACTATATATTATGCCAATGTTCCAATGATAGAGTTTCCTTCGTATTTGTATTTATGCGATGTGTATTTCGTGATCAAATCTCACTCGGACGTTAGTGAAAATTTAAAGTCCAAGATGTAAACCTTTTAAGGAAATTTATTAGTTAGTTTTCGAAAATAATAACTTTAAAATATTTATTTTATTACACATATCAATCGTATCAGCTGACAAAAATGAGGCGGTAATTGTTATAAACGACTACCACGGCTTCACTCACAGATAGAGATAAAGGAATAAAAGAAGTATAAGGTAAATTTTGAGTTCATTGGCCCGAAAACGTATAGTGAGTTTTTTAAATCAGTCTATCTTTACCATTTAGGCTTACATATATGAGCTGTGCTCCAGTAATGGCAAAAACCACGATTTCAACAGTTTGTTTGAGGGTCAATTCACGTCTGTGAGTAAATTTTAACAAACACATTTTCCACGAACAATATTTATACCTTCGCAAATAATTAAAATGAAAATGTGTTTAATTTATAGTACATTATTGAACATTTTGGAAAATGCTAGACCATTCTGGTACATTCTACAACATTCTAGAAACAATCCCCAACATTCGAACATTCTCCAACATTTTCAAACATTGTAGAATATTATGACTGGAATATTCTAGAACATTCCAGCCCGTTTCTGGTTTGTAGAACATTCTTGAATCTGTTTTTAAAGATTCTAGAACGTTCTAAAACACCTAGAAACACTCTACAACATTTTAGAACATACTAAAACATTCTGGAAATAATTTGAAAGCTTCTAAGACATTCAGGAGCAATCTGACCAGTCTCGGCATCTTCCGCACTCGATTCCCAACTGCGTAACTGACTTCTTAAAAGAAGTCCATTTGCGCGGTGCGCTCTTTGGACACCCATATCTCCCAACCCAACCTGTGCAGTTCCAAACCAAAACCTTCTTCATGGTGGGGGGATGGAAGGACCATATAACCCCCATGGGCCGGCATTGGTGAGTTGAGGAGTTATAGTGGCACTCAAGGACAAACCATGTATTATGGATGTTGATTTAAAAAATTGAAAGAGAGTTATTGTGTATATTAATTGTGCATATTTCAAATTTAAAAATTGCAGGATGTTAGTGGAATTTTATAAAATAAATTTGTCAAACTTTGGCTTTCCAACTTAAAGGGTAGTAAAACTAAGAATTGTATAGTTTTAATGATTAGTATCAACATTTTAATCTAATAAACGCAAATAATCAAAATCGTGGGCTCTCATTTGTTTATATAACAATTGTGTTACATTTCAGCTCCTCATTCTCATGAGAATTAAAGGTGTTTTGTTTTAAGATAGTTACCCCATGTTAACCCTTTAAATGTAAGTAATTTTGACGGCTTTATCTTCCTGTTGCGGTAATTCATCGGTGTGACAAATTGTGTGCGATCCGACTAACGGTGTAGGTGTGCATAACGAACATACATACAAATCGGATCATACATATTTACAGACGTTTTTCTTTAAATAAATTAATTTTATATATATTAAAATTATAACTAAAGCTAATGTATTAGCTACCATTAGCATATTCAATCAATGAAATTTATAATTGGCGGTTTACCTCAGTCCTAAAAACCACGACATGTATAGGCCTACAAGAATAACTTGATATTTATCGCGCAGAAACCTATAAGAATAGACATTGTAATTATTAAGTTTATATTTATCTCGCATATATCGAATCTTCTTCGTGCCATCTTGAAATCTTCGAGTGGACTTTGGCGAGTTTCCAAACGCCTTATGGATATTTAAGATTTATAACGGCAGCTTTCATTTTACAAAAGTAATTTGTGTTCAGAAAAGCCTTACACGTACATCCATGTATGGTCAAGATTAACATTTCCATCCCAACGAGTATAACATGGTTGGTATACTCTTTTCAAAGACGAATTTTCATCAAAATTTGTTTAGTGTTTTTCTAAATAACAATATGTATACAGAAAACCATCGTTTTATATTAGCTTTCGTTGATAAAATCCAATACACCCACAATTTTCAAGAAATTCTGAGCTTGTAAATATGTAAATACCATAAACAAATTTATACTTATACTTACGTATGACATCTGTTTACTGATCAATGCCAAGAGATATCTCATACATTATTACAATGTTATGTGCATTATAACAAGACATAATTACTTATAGGCTAATTTGATTTCTAAGTAACTAGAGGAATCCACCCCTTGCTTGCTTCTCTCACCAACCACTGTGGCGACTTGCGGCTAAGTATTGCAAACAGACTATTGTATACTCTTATATTTTCACGGAAATAACGATTGATTAGGACTGAGGCACATGGATAGGATTAGGGTGGTGGGGGTAACGGAGAACTGGATGACGCATGAGCAGTAGGGCCAGAAGTTTTGCGAGAAATGATTGAAGGCTCATCACTTTCTGCGTCCGAATTACACGTAAATCTAAAAATTTGACCTCACAATTGTGGGTAAACCTACAAGTAAATGCCTGTAAATATTAAACAAAAATTTCCATTTGAAATGCACAGCTCAGCTGATAAGAACATTGACTTATCAGTGTTAGTAAACTGTACTATATATTCTCTAACAGAACTTAACTGGCATATGGGTATTTCTCGGTTGCAGTTCCATTAATTTCATACTTTACAAATCTATAATAATTTGGTGGTTAGAGGTTTCGTTTACCAGTAAGCATAAGCTTTGTTGGTTCCCTGTTATATTTATTATAATACATGTTAGAAAGTAAGTAATGTTAACAAATTGATTTAGACATTTAATTTAAATTTCCATTTTGGTATTGATTTTATGATGAAATCCTATACTTTTATAGAAAAGAAATTACAAAGCCAAATTGGGCTTAAAATAGAAAAGGGGAAAAGGACAAGAGTTTGCGTGCGAAGCACGCTTTTTCCTCCACTACTATATATAAGCGGATTTGACATAATTGACTTACTAATATAGAACCAACGTAGAGCAAAAACTGCTTAAGATAAAAATAAGAACATGTTAAATTATATTCTTATGAGACCATAGTCGAACACCAAGAAAAGATTTTCCAAATGTTTATTAAAAGCGTGAAAATTTTAAAAATATGTGGTTCATTCCCAGCCATATACAAGTAACAGATAAAACAGCTGATTCGGTTCAAAAGCTTAACAACATGTTTGTTGAATGCATTTAAATTCATTACCATTGCAACTAACTTAGCAAGTTTAGAATCAGTTCATTATTCTACACAACAGCCATTTCATCATAATTTAACAAAATTGTATCAACAAAATATCAATGAAAAAGGTATACTGTATTATATTCAAACATCTGTTGTTACATATGTAAATAAAATAAATAAATAAAATAATATCTGATTTATAAAAAAAAACTTAACACAATTTTAGGTTATTCCTTTACTGAACCAACTCACGTTTATTGAAAGTATTTACACTTATTACTATAGCAACCAACTTAGCAAATTTGCTCCTGTCATTCACTCAAAAACTCAGGCTCTACAGCATCAAAATATCAGAGTAAGCCTATAGAATAATATGTCTGAACTTGCTTCACCGAGTGTCATTGCGGGAAAAATAGAAATAAAGCTGAATTCCAAAGGATTTTTTGATACGACTTAAGAGTACAGAAATATCGCAAACAGATTGAAAATAGTTAGGGTTAAATTATAGAAACTGTGTTTTACAAACACAAAATTACCCCACTGCACTTCCCAAAAACAAATCACAGTCTAAACAAAAGAATTTAATAAAACTACCATTTTGACTGGCCCAGTACTTTCAATAATTCAAGATTTACAACCAAAGCCTGTCTCCTACTTTATTGCCATAACGGAACCATATACACCGACAATAATTCAAGCCACAAATTTACCGGACTTTTGTGGGAATAAACATCCCACACGATCATCTGCCTGACAGCGGGGAAGTATTTAATGGAAGAACTCAAGTTTCGAATTGTTCACACAACTGTGATGGAAACCGTTTCGAGCCTCGAACGCAACACGTCAGATCCGGAATATAAAAGGTTTTAACATCTCTATAAAGTTATTTGTATATTTCTACCAAGCATTGTTATATTCTCCTGCTTATATTCGGAGATTTAGAAAGTAATATTGCCGGGAAAATGGAAACGTGTTAGAGGATGTGAAACATACAAAAGCCAGGTTTTTATGGACAAATATTTTAAGGTCAAAAAACTTCATTGAAGCGGTTAAAATTCCTTTCATATTTTTGTTCATATCTGCGAGTAAAGCCGCGGAAACCTGCTAGTTAATTATAAATAAAAGTTTAAATACCGCAAGTAGTCTAGTTTTTTATTTTTTATTTAATTAATTTACCCTTGCTTGATATCCTAACGTACTTCGTTTTCCTTCTAGCTACATAAAAAAGTCAAGAGTATCTTTATTAATCCCGTTTAATTTCCAATCGTATAGTATAAATATCAAAAGTATTGAACAAAGTTAGCGTAAAATAGTATGACGGATTCAACAACCATAGCAGCTAAGCGTAGGCAATAATTATTTTGCAAGATCAATTAAGTCAGACGCTTTTACTGTTACCCTTTGGTTTGTAGTTTTAATAGTTAAACCATTCGATAAAAAATTAAACTGTTTAAAAAAATAACTCGTCTGTTTTTTTTAAACACTTACGGGTTTTAAGTTATCTTCATAAAACATTTTAAATGGCCCCTAATTAGAAACGAATTATTGAAACAAGTCTTTACAACGGAGAGTACTGTATAGAAATTTAACTCAATTTAACTGAGTTAAACTAGAAGTAGAAAAAATGGCTGCTAGATTAAAAAATAATCATTTTAGGACCATTGTTTAATTAAACGTTTTACTGTAAACGATGGAATAAACAAGTAGATGAATTTTATTAGTAGAGATTTTTAAAGTGACCTGTAGGCCAATATGTAGACAGATGAACATCTAACGTTTATGTATGTATGATCTTGACAAGGAAAATGTTTTTGCTTCTAAAATCCTATACATTTGAATAATAGAGTATACATTTCATCATAATCATTGCAGACATTACCCTCCCTACAATTATCCCAGATAAATTCCGTACGTCCCCGAGACGGCGTTTAACCTTCGACACCATTTACTATTTAAGACCTGTTACATTTACTAAATGAGTTCGTGGGTTCGAACCGAGCACGTTTAAAATTTACGTTTATTTAATAATTGTAAGTAAAAAAAAAATACATAAATTATTTTCGTCGTGACCGTATACAATACAACGAAAGGCCTACTTTTAAAACCATTTCTCTTTGCGAAGGCCGTTTTTATATTCAGTGAGGAAATTGGCTTATTTCACAGCTAAATTGTTAAGTTAGTTTATTGTAAATCAATATGACAGCTGTCGATGGATATCGGTAGAGAAACAGTGCTATTAGTTTTTGTAGCGGGGCTTGTGATGTATGGCCCATTACCGGAGCCGCACTGGATACCTGTGAATCGTTCTTAAAGTCACTTTGTCAGGCGGTGTTGATTTGTTGTTCGTAGTTTGTATTTTATCTCTCTGATCGGTTTAGAAATAGGTTTCTCGAACTGTGTCAGTATTGTTTTTATTCTTTTTGTCTACTGTAC
>JAGFPH010000373.1:217442-265006 GCA_018207615.1 Philaenus spumarius
AGAAATGTAATTAAAAATTTTAACACGTAGTTGCTTCCACTTCTGTGTGGTGACCATTTAGTCGGTTATGGGCATGTACTACATACTTTATTACAGATTTAAAGAGACGTGAAAGTTATACACGGTCCGATTCGGTGGTCTTTGTTATTTCTATTGGTTTACTCACGCTTCTGTTAAAAAAACGTAGAGTCTTTGTTGAAAGGTTTAAACGTCCATGTAAGCTGATGACGGGGTTTTCGTCGGTGCTTTAATAACAGTAGGTTCCATGTTTTGAGAGAAACGTTTTTTTTTTTTAGAAAATAGATTAGAGTATTTTATGAAGACAATTAATATATTTGGTGTTACTGACGACGCTCATTTATAATATTGAAGTTTTTACATACAGTTTCTTTAGGATTGAAAATATTACACCTGCAAAGAAAAAATTTATTGTGATCGTCAATTCGGAAAGAAAGTAAACTAAACTTTTTCCGTTAAATATAATGAAACTATTCATTTCCCTGAATACGACAATTACAACAATATAAAACAAATGTAAAATAACAAACAACCAAAAGTTGAATAGGCAAATTAACTTAACGTTGTTTCAGCCGTCTTGCTGAGCCTATAGATACAAACAAATTTCGGAAAGTAAAAACATATACTGCGATTAAAAATTTTAAGTTAGTGTGTTACATTTGTTGGGTTGCAATTCGGTTCAATTTTACGTTGTCAATTTTCGTTCGATTTTAGAATCCAACATATGGACTTTTATTTATTTCAGTCCTGAATTAATGTTATTCCAGGTTAATTAAGATAAATACAACTTTTTCACTCGAATTTTCTACTTTTTTATTTTGTTTACGATCGTTATTACCTACCTTTTTCGCGTCACTGAACCGTTATTTCATTTTCTTTACTTCAAACAAAGCAAAATTTGCGAAACTTATCCTTCATTTTGAGGGGTTTCTGCATTTTTTTATATTTGTCTGCCGCGGAAATGGTTTAAGTTTTAAGACTCAGTTTGGTGTATTTTTAGAATACGATTCAAATTCCCACTTTATTGGTCACGTTGTTCTGCACAAATACCCATTCGTAACGATCATATCCAAATATTTCTGGAGTAATATGAAATTTAAGATGTTATAGCAAATATTCCAAGAATTGAAAAAATTACGAATTTAGAATTTTGGGACTGGAACACCAAAATATAAACCATTTAGTAAAATTTAGTAGAACTAGGCGTTATTTGAAGTTGTAAACTACGTTAATGTTTTTTTATTATTAATATTTAATCTATTCCTTAAAATGCATCGGCCTAGTTTTCTAAAATAAGTTATTTTCAATTTTACAAAAAACAAATTATTCAAGAGTTTCTACATGTAGGTAGGGCCTGTAAATTTTTTTCTGAGGAAAACAATTGTTTTTACTACATTTACTTTACTTTGATGATTATTTAGCACCTTTGACGAGTAGATGTCAGCGTAAAGTGGGTACTTGATTAATGAAAAAATTAAGTAAAAAAGTATCAATTAATAAATACAAAACAAGGTAAATAAAAGTGAAGGTGCTAAAAACTACTTTTAACTTTTACTATCAATACTACCGCAGCTTCCCCAGTGAGTTTTTAATAAATGTTATTGTCAAATAGATTTTCAACATTTCTCATTTGTTTAGAGACGTGCATTAAAAAAAAAAAAAAATACATTTATAGAAACAAAAATATTAAATTACCACATTGGCAGAAATAGTTATTCCCAATCAAATCCAACGTAGCATGTAGGCCTGTTTACACTTTAGGTTAACGACTTGCAATAAAATTGCATTGCAACAAATTATTTCGTGTTATATTTTGATTCTGTATGAATGTTCAATATTAATTAATATATTTCTTTGTTTGTGCATTGATAATAATTATTTACATTATATCGTTGCCAAGGCCTTTTAAATTGGTCAACGAATGATTCATTTTTTATATGTTTCAAATATTGGTATTATCGTGATAACCCTACATGTTACCCGATTTTATCCATTTAACGTATTATGTAAAATAGCTTTATGATAAATTTAAATTTTAAAACTAAAGATTGTTTTTTTTTTGCCGTGGGTAATTTTTTATTTTTAATATAAAGCAGCAAATATGTTGTTTCATGTAAAGTGGAATTTTCAGTATTATATGATAATTTGTGAATAACTGGAAGCCCATAGATGAATGAAGAGTTGTGTTTAATTAATTAATAGTTGTTAATCGTACCAAACGATCAAACAAGTATTAGATAATTTTATCTATGAAAAATGTGTCAAACTAAATGGCATAGTATACACATCAAAATGCAATAATTTGAAAATATTATGTTGAAAGTAGAAAAAATTTAAAACAAAGATATTTTATGTTTTCCTAAAAAAAACTGTATAACATGATTGTGTTTTTATCATTGGCTAAAGACCTGAAAATACCTTTAAAAGTCACAGGATCCCAAACTCCTGACTTTGTTTCAGTCGCTCAATTTGACAAACTCAAATAATGCGTCCATTTCGGGTATCAACTTTTTTCCTTTTATTTACACATATCCCCTACCGTTCAAAGTTTCGGTTGTTTCAAAGTTAGGAGTGTAATAAATCAACCGAGAGTACGTATATATTAAACGAATTTCAAAACGCCACTGAAGCGTTAGACGTATCTAAGAAAAATATGTACAGTATTTTCAAATCCTTGATCCACAAAGGCCACTAAAGCGTTAGAAGTATCTAAGAAAAATATGTATTTTCAAATCCTTGATCCACAAAGGCCACTAAGGCGTTAGAAGTATCTATGAAAAATATGTATTTCCAAATCCTTGATCCACAAAGACCACTAAAGCGTTAGAAGTACCTAAGAAATATATTTACAGTATTTTCAAATCCTTGATCTACAAACGCCAATAAAGCGTTAGAAGTATCTAAGAAAAATATGTATTTTCAAATTCTTGATCCACAAAGAACACTAAAGCGTTAGAAGTATCTAAAAAAAGTGTATTTTCAAATCCTTGATCCACAAAGGCCACTAAAGCGTTAGATGTATCTAAGAAAAATATTTATTTTCAAATCCTTGATCCACAAAGCGCACTAAAGCGTTAGAAGTATCTAAGAAAAATATTTATTTTCGAATCCTTGATCCACAAAGGAAACTAAAGCGTTAGAAGTATCTAAGAAAAATATTTATTTTCAAAGCCTTGATCCACAAAGGCATATATTGGACTTTGAAGATATATATTGTAAACATTTAAAAAAAGTATATATCAATAACATTTCCTTGAACTTACTTATTCTCTAAACAACACGGCGACTAGAAATTATAACTCCATTTAAAATGTTACGAGAACACATTTTACGAGCAGAATTTGTATAATACTACAAATTAACAATTCAATTAACCTCGTCTCAAACCTTGGTTTAAATAGAGGCTTCATAATAATCACTTAATAAACATTTAAAACTACACTAACATATTATAATTTCATATGCTACGCCTTTTTCTTTACCGGTCCAATAATTAACCACTGTTGTTAATTTATTTACAGCGCTGTTAATTGCTTAACTGTACCCAGAATATTTATCGTTCAAGTCTATGTGTTTAATAGACCTGTATACGGCTGTTTAATGTGGCATCAAATTGTTTTTTTTTTCTAACCTATGTAGAATCTGTTCTGTACGGTAGAGTACTTTCTATTGTAGAAACCTGTGGATTACGTGTAGTTATATTTAGTGTCAATTTCTTGAAATTTATTTGAGCTTTTAGTTTAATTGTGTGCTTGTATAATAATAACACGTTGAAGGTTTTTTTTGTTGGGATATGAGGTAAGAGATTTTCAAGGAGGCTGTGTTTTATGGACACCCAGTTTAGTGAGATGTTCGAAAGTAGGGTTCTAACTTTATGGTTTAAAATTAAAAACAAAATTACTTATTAAAATATATCCGAAAACTCTTTGTGCATGACTACCGGTCATTTATTTATACCATCTGATACGGCTGACACATGGTAAAGACAGTATAAAACAAGAATGTCGTCAACTAATTCACTAGGTACAATACCTGCTTATTTCTTGGATCAAATCCTAAAATCATTTGGTGATTACCGTGATTTCGGATAACCTAGGCTATGTACCCCTCTTCAGATCAAACACAGCACTAAATAAATCCCTTCATTAGGTCGTCAAATACATTAGAAGTCATCACACAAAACAAAAATCACAAAACACGTTACGAAACACATTAAGGGGCTCCGGAGCACCTAAAATTTTGTTTTTAATTTTTTTGTTTTTTAATGTTTATTATTGCCCTTTTATTTAGCTTTAAAACAAGACTAAATTTATTATTATATCTCAACTCTAAGTGGATAAAAGTACGTTTTTTTTGGTTCGCATGTCACATGAGGATAAAACAAATTCTGTATCATATTCTTAATAATTTGATATGATTTATCCAATTTGAAAATAATTCAAATTGCCACCTTTGGTGGGGATTTTCATTTTGGTAGGGATATTTAGCTTTTTATGTAGTGCCAAACCCGATTATACAGTCTTTGATGATAATCAGATGATGATCACATGATGACAACCCTGCATATGGGGCTGGCATGTATTAAATATGTAAGTAAAACTTTAAACGTGTTTTCCGGAAATCATATATTTTATTCACAAAAGGAACATTTTATCAAAATCTATCTAATATATTGATCTGAAATTTTCAGGGGTTGTTTAATGGAATATACTACAGGTTTAAACGAGAGCATTTTGTAATATAAATGCTCATTTCTAATTTATGACTGAGAAATTTGGCAAAAACTGGTCAAAATTCTATTATTTTATAAAAATAATGACAAAATTTATATAAATGCTTGTATTGCAAAACCCTCACGTTAAATTTTTTATTTAAGTAGTACTAATACACTGATAAAATTTTACTAATTTTGATCCAGTAGTTTTTGAGAAAATGTTCCTTATAGTTAAAATGTTATATTGTATTTTTAACATTGCCGAGATAGGGCGCTCCGTAGCCCCTTAAACTAGTATTGTACCTAGTTAATTAATTGATAAAATTCTCCAATCCGTGGACTAACATGTTGAAAAAAGAATGCCAATGTCCACAAAGCAAGCACGAAGCAATAAAAACTTACTGAGATTCTAAAATATAGTTTCGCTTAATTTGTGGACAACATTTTTTTATAAAAATCTCGCTTATAAAAATATTTACAAATTATTTTTATTTACTAAAGCTACTTCAAAATTTGAACAGATTCTCCTTAAAGTGCGTTTAATGTAATGGCTAATTCGCAGAAAATCGCAATTAGACCTTTACAACAAGCGCTTACTTTATCTAATGATTATCAGACCGATTTAGAGATATGGAACAGAGCTTTGGGGATGTACAAAGACATAAAATCGACTGTTGGCGAAGCAGTATAATTCGAGTAATGACACGCCAGATGGTATCTCAGCGTAGCGATGAGTTACATTCAGACTTGAATCTTAAATTACTTTGAGACGTTATCAAGATGTATGCAATGCGACATGCGAAGAGACACGAAACAGCTACTGGACAATGAGCTGGATATAAGACGTCTTTGAAGGCTGAACCCACAAGATCTACCCCAATACTTAGCACATGAATCTTTATATAGCTAGAACCTAGGTTACGGTTGCTTCAACACATGTTTCACACACTGTAACATGTATTAGCCTACTTATTTAAGCAGTATCTTGAAATTTTAATTCTCTATTAATAAAAATAAAAATATAATTTAAATTTAAAATTCTTTAAAAAAAACAAATGTAGCTTATTATTTCTTTCTTTGTTATTTTTCTCTTAGGTTTAAATATTCCTTTTTAACACCAAAGATCACACATTACTTCTACCTATCAAATTAATGTTAATTTTGTTCTAATATTTTAATAGTTTATGATCTACACTACATGTACGTACTATAGATCTCTGTAGTGAAGATTAAAAACTTGTGAGTGGTCCAATATTGCGGATCCAGCATTAAAACCAAATTACCTTTCCAAATAAAATCAGTAAAATCTCCTTTCCAGTGTTGGGGTTTCCATTAGCTCGCGCCGAAAGAAATTCGATGGAATAAATTCACTCGCGGGTTATTATTATGAAAGAAATGGTCTAGAAACCGGTCCCATCAAAAATGGTTTTAATTTTTACAAAACCTGTTTTTTAATATCTTTATTATATTATCTGCCCGTAACTTAACCTCAATATGGGCTTTATTAGGCAGTATCGCAGTCGGGGTGCCGCTGAAATAAAATGCGAAAATAACTTTCTTCGTGACGCTTTTAAACTTGCAACTGATAGGCTAAATGTTGCTTCTTGTTTTGCATTGTGGAGAGAGTGTGTTGTATTCTTGAAATATCAGTTTTAAATTTCTCTGAAAACAAGTGTTTTTTTGAATAATGACTATTTTTAAAAAAATTATAAAAACAAAAATTGGTGCGCATACTTAGAAGTTGAATTTCTTCGGTGTCATAAAACATAATTGTTAATTACAATGAAATAAAAGGTACTAAAGTGAAATATTAAATACGGTTGGTAAAGTTTAAATTCAATAAATAATACGTACGGAAAGTTAGCCTTTAATTATATTGGATCGCTTAAAACAACTTTGTTACCACTATAATATTCACAACCATTGAATGATTTCAATAATATTCACCAATACTGCTATTGTTGCTAGATAGAGTAAATAAATACAGTTATTAGGCGTAACACTACCAGTAGATGTATTTTTCTCGAGACTTGTGCGCTCTCATGCATGTGGATTTTGATTTCACCGTGTGCGCGATCATCTTACAAATATGCTAGCATTATTTTTATACAACACGCCAAAAGAAGTAGGACTATAACTTCAAAAGCAAATATTATAAACACTTTCGTTTGAAAAGGAATAGCACATTGTTTAAAAACTAAAATACATACTTAGTCTAAGACCAAATTGTTTCTTTTTTAATGCATTTAAGTCTATGCTATCGTCGGCTTTGTTAATATTGAGATTCTCCAATATTCTCGGGCTTGTGTACACCTAGAACTTGAACGCTCCAATCGCCTTAGTGCGACGTTGTCACGTTCTTCCCACGCTTCTAACTGATCGCGGCTGGCTCAACACATTTATAATTCTTTAAACTTTACTGTGCACTCAAGCCTCGAGCGGTAAATCCAAGGAGTGTCCAAGACTAGTAGATATGGCAACGCTGCGCGCCCATCCTATTGGCCGGCACGCATCGGTATTCTTTTGTGTTCTTTAATACAGTAGTTATTATTTTTACTTTATTAATTAATTGTTAAGGCATTATATTTAATTCTTGACTTCTTTTCTTTAAGATACACTAAATAAATTTTATATCAAATTAGGTTCGAACCTACTCAACTATTGAGGGTGCAAGTGTATCAGACCAAACCTGCGCCTTTAACGACCCTAAATCAGTGTTGCACAGAATTTCATAATTTGAAAATTACAGATTATCATATCTTAACGGTGGCCAAAATATATTGCTTACGGTTAATTTTTTACTTTAAACCTGACTATTTTGTTACAAAATAGCATAAACAATTTCACTTCTAAATATTGTTTCGAAATTATCTTATTTTGTTGTTATTGCACGCAATTCTACTAATTGCGTTGCCTCGCGATCTGCCAGAAAGGCTTGTTTTAGATCAAATGTAAATGCTACCGACAAACGGTTTCATTATTACTTAGCTATATGCTACTCATCAACAGAACTGAGATGTTTAATAAGTTCTGTGACAGAGTGTAGACTCTGGAATTCATTGCCGGAGAGTTCGAAGTGCATCAATGATCATATTCAGTTCAAGAACGCTTTCGGTATTTGTTTTACGACTCTTTGGGAATTTTCGAGTGTTTGGGTGGTTTTGGATGTTCTTGAATATGTGAGGGTGTGTTTGAAGTGTAAGTGTGTTTATTATATATATAAGTTTTGTTTCGCTTATCGATAGTATAATTTACTTGGAAGATAAATGTGTTTATTTTTAGTTTTCTCGGTGTTTACCGTTATATTTTAAAAGTAATTATTATTTTACAGTTTGTTTATTAATTTTTGTTTATATGGTTAGTTTGGATGTATCTATATATTTTGTAATTCGAGGTTAAGTGGAAAAGAAGACCGGATGTTCCTAAAATCGCATCAAAAATAAAGATATTCATTATTAAATAATTTCATTTTGTTTCTATATTCTAAAATGTTTAATAAGTACGACCTAAAAAGTATTACTTTAGCAATATAATTTCAAACTAAGGATAAAATGTATAAAATCGTATTGTGTTCAGATGTGTTTTAATACATGAAACTGTTATCGCAAAGGAGGGAGTATCGCTAATGGATTGAGTGGAGCGTGGTGTTAAGGTGTTGGTGAACTGAGCAGTGACTTGAGGTAGTGCATGCGCACCCTGGTTCAGTTTTATGCCTTAAAAATGCATTTGTACAAAATCATTTCAACGTTCATTCCAATACATAATCAGTATCGTATACTAGTAAATATTTACAACGCCCATAAGTGGCGCGGTTCTGCGATACATCGACCGGTAACGGTTAACAATCTTTGAGACAACGCATACATCGATGCAAAGCTACAGTAACGCAACAAGCAACTACAAGCCTTAGCTACGGAAGACCAGACCTGAATAAATGTCAAGGTAGGATGGTGTAGGCGTGAGACAGCACGATACAACCTTTTACACTTCACGTCAATCAGTTCAACACTTCATAAAATATTCTTTGTCTTGTTCTACACTTGAACATTTTGTTGGGCCACTTGGTCCTTGTCAATAGTTCAACCTTGATTGCCCGACTTGGACAACGAGCAGGATGTGAGCTGGAATTGTATCGATGTTGTATAGATTCGCTGTTTGGCAGTCACAGATAATTATCTCTTAAACTGATAAAACTTTTGCATTGAAATATGACACAATTGGTAGTTTGTAGAACAGTAAAAAACAAAATGTATTGTAATTGTTATAGACCTAAGGTATTAAACTAAAACAACATGTTATTGAAACCACATCATAACTAAGAAAAAAACTTGTCTAAACATATTATGCAACAAAATTTGTTGTGTTTCCAATAAAAACTTATACATCTCTTGAACCGTAAATGTAAGAGAGTAGCAATTTTGAATTGTATTTTATTATAAATATATTTACTTTATAATTTTTAGATGGTTTTCTGTTTATTGATATTCTACATGATTTTTAATGAAGTTTCACCTTTATGCAGAGATAAAGGGTAAATATATTGTCTCTATTGAGAGTTATTGTAAAAGTCAGTTTATACAAAAATATATGCTATAATTTAAAATAGATTTTTGAGCAAATTTTTTAATTTTCGTGTAAAATGTACACTCGGTACCCTCCCACTTTCATGATTTTTCTATTGATAACCAAAATTGGCGTTTAGATAGAATATCTTTTTAGAACTTTCCTTTTTCTTGGAAATGTTTTTTTTAATACCCAGTAGATTAATAAACAAAATATTTCGAAAATATTACACACTTTGATGACCATTTACCTACACTATTATCAGCCCTTTTTCAGTGTTATTGAGATATTTTCAATCACACTTATAATCATTTGAAACAAAATGTAATTATTTCACTTATATTTTCCAAATTTGCCTATTTTTCTGAGAATTGTCCAAAAGCTCCTTGCGGTAAGGTTTACAGTTATAAAAAAAGTTTAAATACAAAAGTCGAAGAACACTGTAACAATAAAGTCACACTGATTAATGTATCTCTGAAACACAAAAACCAGGAACAAAGAACAATAACTGAACAACTTAGTAGAAAGTTATGTTAATTTATCTACCGTGATGTACATTTCGATCACATAGTCATCACCCTCAGAGGGCTTTGACAGTACTGTATTGTTAAAAGTAACAGTGTTAAAACCCTCTATGATGAAGATCGAAACGTACATCATGGTAGATCAATAAACACAACTTTCAACTAAGTTATTGTTTTTTACCCTTGTTTCATTTATGACTGTGAAAATCAGTTCAATCAAAGGATTTTTGAAATATTTAGATCTACTAAACTTTTACATGGACTAGGCGACTTCTAAGGATGCAGAAAATGTTTTGTCCTGCGACTTCATTTTAGTCAACTAAAACTGTTGGTGTTACCAAAAAATGTTTCATACTAAAGTATTAGATAATAGTTGAAAGATTTACAATACCTTTGGACGCATTTGGTGGCTACTAAATTGTTTACCAGTTGAATTGGGTTGGTGTTATCAGCCTTAACGTGTATGAGTTATGATAACTTCAAACGGGTGCAATATTATTAACAATAAGTGAATTATGGCAATGTTTAGCTCTTCAAAAATCCCTTTTCATTTCTGCTCCTTTAGCCCGATTTGCCCATGTATGAACTTAAACCGTAAATGAAAAACTATGTAGACATTTTCCAGAAATTGCAAAATGGTAACTACTGGAATAGGCATTTTTTTAAATCTCCTTTTCTCGTTAAAAAGAACGCAACAAAGAACATAAAATAACCTACATTATCTGTTTGACCTTTCTTCGCTAAAGTAATTTTATTGGACTGGAGAATTCAGCAATAATGTCATTAAAGTTCATTAAATGTCATTATTTAATTCTAAAAAACATCGTTGTTCTGATAAATAAAATTAATAAACTGATATTGGGTTATTTAGATCGCACGACTCAACCCCACAAACTGAAATATGGGCATTCAGTTAAACAGAATTTGATAAAACTTATCTTAAAGACTAAGGTCAAAATGACATCAGTTTTAGACGTATATCGATATAAATAAACAGTCTTCCATTCTGTTAAAACCATGACGAGCATAGTGTGTATACCATTATAAACCTAAATAGTCAGATGTTTCTCCGCCGCTGTATTGTAATATAGTGTTATTCCACAACCTTAATCTAGTAACCGACTACTTTGCCTTCATAGTAGGCCAACCACCTGGCCTTTCGGTAGTGTGTCCTTGTGCATGATTTGTCTCTGTATCAAATTGATAATTTGCACCGATGGTGTAATTATTATTTTTTTTTGTCTCTATTATTGAGAACATATATTTCTTATACTCTGTAGCTAATCCCAGTAAGGAAATTTACTTTTTCTTAATATTTATTTAGCCTAAAAGTATACGAAAGTTACGGAAATAAAAAAACATTAATTAAAAACAGAGTAATGTTTCTTCTAATTGTACATATTTTTTTATATTTTAACTTATATTAGACTAGGGAAAATCCCTGAGTGCTTCACACGCCAACCATGTTGAAACCTTCATACACATAATCATGTTAATGTTTTCTTTATTATAAAGGTGTAGTATTAATAATAACACCAATGCTAAGATGGTAAATAATGTTAAATGTTCAAATCAATATCTAGTATATTTTATAAAATTAGTTATAATAATGGTTAAAATAACCTGCAAGGCTCAGGTCTACACTTTAAAACCCTAACCTAAAAGCTATAAATAATTGATTCAAAGTTTGAAATCAGCTGTTAATGGAAATATTGGAGCAAATAATAGCTATTTTATTTAATTGGTTGCTATGGTAACAATTGTAAATACATGTGTTTTTATCAGTCTAGGCCTAACCTAAGAATTTTTTTCGACTAAATTTACAAAAATTGAAATAAAAAAGGTTTTTTCGAAATGAATTTCTTAGAGTTAGTGTAGCTTTTTATTAATAAAACTATATTTTCGATCGGTTTAGTAGTTCCAGAGATTACCCCCTACATAGCCTACAAACAAACAAAAAAACAAACTTTACCTTTTTATAATATTAGTATAGAAAAGGCACATGTAAAAGAGAACAACGGAAATTTATATTTTTAATTTTTCCCTTCCTATTTATTCTCAAACGACTATTGCTAGTTCAATACCTTTAATGCAGTCTCTTTCGCCCGGAAAAATAATAACTTATAAATTATAATAATTAAAACTTGTACTAAAATAAGTGTTATATATAATATACATAAAGCGGTTTTGTACTCACTGACTGACATAGAACCAACCAGCTACTTAGATATAAATACGAAATTTTCAAGCTATAATCTTATGGGGTCATAGAAGCACACTAAGAAATGTTCTTGCGAAATTTTTATTTTAATGTGTAAAATTGAAAATTCGGTTGTTCACTATAACAGATAAAACAGCTGATTTGGATCAAAAGCTTAGCAATACATGTTTGATAAATGCAAATGCATTATAATTTTATGGTAATTTACATTAATTACCATTAACGACCCACTTAGCAAATTTAAAACCAGTTTATGACTCTTCACAACCAACGGCTTTTTTAGGTTATGTTGGCAAAATAAAAGCAAACATAAACGTAAATCAACGAAAAATTCTTACTGTATCAAATGTTATGTTAGGGCTATAGGCCTTCTGATCCAACACAAAATTCCTGAAAGCATTTACATTTATTAACACAGTAACCTACTTGGCAATTTTGAAATCGATTATTTTTTTAAAAGAACCAACAGCGTCTTAGGTTAGGTTTATATCACTATTTTATTCCATAAAACAATAGTGCTATTTATACAAAAAACTTGGCCCTACTGCCTTATGCTTCAGGATCTAGGATACCGCACCTCCACCAACCTAACTATTAGTTGGTAAATTAAATTAAAATCTGATAACAGATAAACGGGTTTAGTGATACATTTTCTTGTGTGAAATATAGGTGCAGTACAGTCATATTTTCACAAAATAATCAGGGGGACTAAACAATAGTTTACATAATTACACAGTACAAACCGGAAGACATAAATTGAAACATAATAAAAGTAGTTTTATTGCGGTAAATGTTTCTGCGTTCTCCGCAGCAGTTAGTAAAAAATAACAATTCCATCGCCCCGTTATTCCGCCGGCACCTCTTATTTTTGCAATAACAGCTAATTGGAAAACAGACCGACTCCCGTGCATCAGTACAAATGGAAATTGTAAAATCGATCTCGCCTGAAACAATTTGTGCATTCTATCGTAATTTTACTGCCGGCCCTAGGTCTACTTTCTCCGGCCAATTCTCCGCGTAGTACGTGTGTGCTTGAGAAGGTTGCGTAGAGAACAAAACCTTCATTGTATTCCTCTGGCAAAGTCTCCAGCGATGTACGATTTATATGTTTCACATACGTGTATTAAATACACGCTACAAACTTAGTTTATTTGTTTCATAAATTCACCAACAAGTATACCACGTAAACCCCAAACAGTATCACATAAAGAAACCCCTGTTTTGTACAACAGATTGATTAATATCACAGGACATGTTGAAAAAGTGCAAAAAATAATGATTTAAAAATTAAAATTCCGCGAAGAAAAATTGTATATAATTAAACAAAAAATGTAAATCTAGCAAATTTGAGATTTTTGTTAGTCAGTTTTATTTCTTATCCAAAAATATAAAAATGTTAAAAGTATGGGACGCAGGATAACAGTAAAACATCATCCATTAGTTTTATGGGTTCAAAGCTTAGGACCATCATCATCCATTGGAACAAAGCTTAGGGAATTATTAATTTGCAAAAACAATTAAATAGGTGGAGGATTTTACTGTTACACTTTGATCCTTTCGATAGATGCATTATTTGAAAGGAAATCAAACTTGCTTCAAAAATTACTCCTGAAGTTTTTTCATAAAAAATACGGTTTTTTAGTTATTTTTATTAAAGTTATTTAAATAAGCGCCATTTTGAAACGGATCATTTGAACAAGTTGATTATTTTGTTTTCAAATTAGGTATATTTTATTGATGAGTAACGTGCAAAATTTCAACTCAATCGGGTAAGCCTTTCTAGAAAAATGCATTATTTAGTAAAAACAAAATGGTAAATAACTGGTAAAAGAAGCGTTTCCCGACATATGTATATTGAAATGTTTCTTTGTTTTGATTCATATAATTCAAAATCACCATGTATACAAATTCACCTACTGTAATAGTAAAACTGTATTAAAGTTGGTGAAGGAGGTCATTCAATTCACTTGTTGAAGAATGTGTACAAATTAATATTAACCTGCAATACATTATGAATACGACCTTTAAAGATTGCAGTAAATATTAATCTACTCTGAAAAAACAACAAATTAATACGACTAGTTACTTCATGGCTGTTGCTTAATTGAAACAACATAAATAAAGTATTACTATTTTAAATACCTCTTAAAACAACACTATACAACTGCATACCAGTTTGTATTGATTTCGTTTGTCTTGGCCTAAGGATGTGGTAATTCTTCCGATCAATGTATACATCATCTCTTGTCAGAAGAACACGCCTTCGGATTATTACACGCGCACGACAGACTTACAATTATTTGTTTTATGGTATGTTGAAGGTTCCTCTGCTCTTCCTGAGCGTGCGATGGTGCCGCTAGTAAGGGCAGACCTTTATGGACGACCTTCTTTTCCAAGTAGGGAAGAAAATCGGAGCCTATAAATTAAATCTATACAGTTATTGGCATTGTTTGAAATCATTACGATACATTATATCGATAAAGTATTGATTAATGATTATTTGCGGTGGTAGAGTATTAACAGTTGGAGACTGTACCTAGTCTTTTCTAAGGAAATATGTAAACCTGTTTTATTGGAGTGATATTTCAAACTATTAAATTATTAATAGTCATATTTAAAAGAGAAAAATACTTTTATTTGCGAGCCTATTTGTATAATATTATCAAGGTTGTGTATCTAATAATAATAATAAAATAGATGAGAACCGTGCGTGTTTCAGACGCCAAGCCATTTCTTCCTTTCCATGCATAGTTCTGGACCATCAAAGAAACTTAAAAAAACATTTTTCTGTTGTTATAAACAAAACTATGTCTAACATTTAAGATCGGAAAGTCTCACTAAAATAGTCTTCCCCCCACCCCCATTTAAAAAATGTAGAATTTATTATATATATTAAATGTAAGCGTGGTTTGGCCGTGCACGCCCGTGATACTAAGCAACCCACCACCGAAGCTTAACGGAATCGAGGAAAGCTTATATCACCGATGTTAAATTAAGCATTTTATGGTACTCTTGTCTCATAAACTATTAGGACTACAAGTTGGAAATTCTAGAGTGTTATTAATCTGTGGTAATCTGACTAAATTGTATTATTGGTTGGTGATTGTTTCTACTTTAATTTTAAAACATTTTAATTTTTTACAAGCAAACCATTACTTATAAGCATAAAAGTGGAGGAAATATTACTCAGTATGTGTAGATTATGTGTAAACAATTTTAGATCTGTAGCATTACAGAAAATAGTAAATTTTCGTCAAATCGAACTTTAATATAGAGTACATAGAACTAGGCATAGGCCTACTTTTAAAAGAGTCCAGGTCCATATTGTGGATCATCAGCTTTCTCTTCCTCCTGCCTTGTCTTGCTTCTTTAGTCAAAGCTTCCGCAGCTTTTTCCGCTGTTTTCAGTCAAACCGTGTGCAATAGGTTGACTGACGTTTAGCTCAAATCAAGGCCTAGGTTCTTGTACAGCTAACTTGCTGCTTTGGCCATCATTGAATGTTAAAACTTCATCGCAGATGGTTATTTGAAGAGTTTCAAGCCTCACAGATACTTGTTTAGACACTTTAGACCAAACTACATGATTCAAACTCGCGTTGAGGTTTTGCCTATTGCTATGGAGACGTGATAGTTATTGACAATAATATCGAATTGAATAACTAAGGATGGCCTAGAGGCTAAAAGCGTTTTACCAGTCTGCTTAAGTTCGCACCTGGCTACTGGCCAACAATTTACCTGCGCTATCGCTGCTCCCCTTGCTTTATTAAAATTATTTAAACAATTTCCTGTTCCCCAGAAATGGAAATTTGTATGTTTTCTTAAGTATATTTGATGATTTATATCTAAAATAAATAACTAAATCTTATGAATCTAATTATGTATAAATAAAACAATGAGAAGATAAATTGTCAGCATTGAACAAATTATAAGCATCTTTTAAAGTTTTTATTAGGTACACAAAAATTAATGAACATTCATTTTTTTTAAATCGTTAAAAATTACTACTACAATCAAAAAAACTTTCAAGGAACAAAAATCACTCTCATTTCTAGTTAAAATCGTTTCTGAACTCACAAACAACACGGAAAACTTAAAAACAATCTCAGTGACGTGCCATCAGAATATTCGTCGTATGTTTTGTAGCAAGCGAATTACTGAACACTGATGACTAAAAGTAAAACTTGAAACAATATATTTGCACTAAAAACTAACAAAAGGCGTATAGATACTTCTTGCACTATTATAATCAATGAAGAAATGAAAACCATACTATTACGGCTTTCGCTTTTTTTAGTAAAATACGAGAGCCATATCCTCACGGCCATATGGATCGTGGCTTTATCACGGTACGTGTTAAGATTTCAGAACAACAGATATTATAATAAATATTTTTAAAAATAACCAGCATGACTTGGTCTACTCCTGAAAACGTATGAAATCAGTCATTTGTGGAAATGCTACTGAGATATAGCCTACATGCCTGTTAATTATTGTATCATCAGTTGAGCTAAATACTTTAAATTTAAACGGACGAATATAGTTGTTCTTTTACTTACAAGTTTGTCCCTACTCGTTTCATTTCTTTTAAAAGTATTTACGACATACTAGTATGTAGCGACCCTTGTTGACGTGTAGACCAAAACAGACTACTTGAGTTAAACTGATTACGAACCCGGAACTACTTTTTGTGGTTTCACATTTCGCTTCGTTAAGTCAAGCTCACCTTTCACACTAACACACCACTAAGTACTCGTGTTTAAGGCAATGAGGAAATACAGATCTCTTCTCTAGCGACACTCTGGTGATGACCTTTGAACTGATTTGTTATTAGCGTTACACCAAGTAGTGGAAACACGATGGTAGTAACTATACAAGTGCTATTTGGAGTTAAGTTACTGTTATTTACATGGGAGCTAAAGCACTACAGCTAACGTAAACTGTTAAGTACAAAGGACCGAAGTATGTATTTGACAGTGACTGGAAACTATTTGTGTGAAACCGTGTGTGCTAAAATAAATTTAACTTCCCAGACAGAAAAAAACTAGAGCCTAATAAATGGTATTATAAACAAAAACGGATCATTGCAGATACTCAATAATTTACCGAATTGAACAGACCAATAAATAGCTTTACTTAATATACTAAGTAAAATCATAGAATTATGCATTTTTATTCAGATATATACGACTAGGTACATTATAGTCAATAATTTGTTACATGAACACTAATACGGTTTTAGGTCCAAGTATTCAACTGCCAAGGATGTGGAACCTCTTATAAAACACTTGTTACAGTCGTTTGAAAAGTCGTCTAGTTTCAAAATCAACTACATCATTTTGACTAAATTTTTCAGGAAACACAAAAAACTCCTTAATTTTTTTAATTTTAGCTTAGTGTGAGATAAATACACAATGCAATAAAGTAGCACTAGCTATAACTTTTTAAATTTTTTAATTATTGGCTATTAAAGTCGATGTAGTTGGTTTTGATTTAAACCTTTACGATGTAGTTGCTTTTGCTACCAACGTTAAGAATTGTTCAATGATGTCATTCGTTTTGAAAATAACATTTTTTAAGTAATTTGGTTTGAAAAGAAATAAAGCAATAAGATATATTTTAAAGTATTTTAATTACGAAAACTCAAAGTTCTTTCAAAAACACCAAGTTTGTATCAATATTTGTTAAAACAATTATGATTGCGCTACCAAATCAGTGTACTCACAGTCGTGTTCGCATTGTGCAAAGTTATTTTCTTCTGTATCATTACTACCAGAGGCATTGCTATTCTGCTCAATATCCCTGTAGAAAGACAAAACTTGCAGTGATCTCCAATCATTGCCCAAGTGTTTTTGCAAACAATTTTGTAGCTACTTCCCACTAAATTTGATACAGGAACTCCTGGGGGGATCTGCTTAGGCATTTTGATGTTCTTGAATTTCAATTCCACTTTTCAAAATCTCTTATATTTACAATAGTCTGACCTGTAGTTTTCTTCACGTTTTATTTTGACATCATGACCTTTTTTAGAAATTTTCAAATAAAAGCGTTTTGTTGGGTTAAACTCACAATAACAACAGAGCTTTGTCACCTATGCGCCAGATCAATGTGCAGTTGGCTGAATCAGATGTAGTGCGTTTTGAAACTCATTATTTGCAGGCGAAATCATATGTAACTCTTTTTGAATCTCACTCTATGACTTAATTCGATTTAAAACTAACCCTGGTCTTTACTTTAAGGAAAAAGTGTGATGTGTTTCACTATGAATGTTACACGTTCTCCCTCTTATAAAAGTCACTTTGGACTTACAAAATTTGCCATAAAATTGAAACGACTAAATTAATGATGTAGTTGATTTTGAAACCAGACTCCTCATTTATGCAAAGCCTTTAATTGTATATTCCATAGAATTTTATATAGAAAGCTTATACAATACATAATTACATTTAATAGAGGCATATCTAAGTTTAATGTGTTCGGTTGTAAAAAATGTAATCTCAAGCCTGCCACAAGGTTCTGTTTTGAGACCTTTCCTTTTTTTAGTCTTTGTTAATGATTTCAGCAGTAACATTCCTTCTATGTCAGTCTTATATGCTGTTTTGATGATGTTTTGGTAGAAGCATTATTAAAGGATTCTATAGTAAAAGCTAAAACCTGGTTCGATTTAAGCCTCCTGATCTTACACTAATCTCTCTCAGCAATAGAGTTGTAGGTGATAGCGAAAATAAACATGTAAAACTGTTGAGATTGTAACTTGGATAATAAGCTCACCTGGCAACCACATGTAAATGATTTGAGTAAGACACTTTAGAGAGTATTATTTGAATGAGAAAACTTTAATTCATTTTCACCTTTGATGATTTAATTTCGTTTGCTTAATTTAACTGCTGATGTTTATTTTATCAGAATGTGTTCAAGCCTCGCATTCAAAGTCTTTCTGCTATAAAAACAAGGTGTAACAATAATTATTTCAGTTATATCTAATAAGGAGCCAGTTTCTCAAAATTACAGATAGTGACACTTATCTCTTTATATATTTATTCAAATTTAATCTATGTTAAGCAGAATTTTCTCAATTTGTTAATTACTGCTGAACAGAATTTCATAACGCTAGAAATATCCCGGATTTTGTTACAGAATCAGGCTTTGAAAATCAATTGTGCTTTCGAAAGGCACAGGATTAAAATATCAAGCTATTTTATAATTTGCCAGGTTCTGTACCATATTTGACAGAAAATAAATTTAAATAGTGAACATCTGATTAACTGGAGCAATTCACTTACTATTCAATAGAGGAATATTTGATTAGTTTTCTGTATGTCAATGCATAACCAACGACAAAAAATTTAAATCTTAATTTCTTAGTTTATTATTTTAATAAACCTAGAACTTATATAACTTATAAACTCTATTGTTGGTTTAATTCCGCCACAATAGTACAACAATCAAATACCTTAGGCCTACTATATAATTGTATATGGGAGTTGCCATTATTCATCGAATGACATTATGAGACATTCATTCAGAAGATGAAATTCGATTTTAACAGACGGACAAACGAGTGCTTCTATAAGGGTTAATTTTTCTTTTTTTGATGTAGAACTCTAATCAATATTTTAAAGTACATTAATTGTGAGAGGAGATTTTTTTAAATAGCTTAATTTTATAACAAAAAAAAATATTCCTAATTATTATTTATAAAATGAAATTAAATCTCATACAATAATAAAATTATGTGACCAAACCGTTCAACTTTAAATTGCTTCTTTAATTAGGCAGAAAATAAAAACGGTTACTCCTTAATGTGAGAAATACTTCCTCCAAATTATTTACTTTAAAGTAATGGCAAAATTATTGGAACTCCTAAGAACTGTTCTAAAATTTCGCTTTCTCCCTGCTCAGGCCTAATACATTTCTCACTAGAACGAAAGCGTATCAAGAATAATACAAGCAATTAATGACACGAGAAACGAACTACGTGCTAATGAGACCCGTACATTCCGAGCTCAGAACCATATTGTCATTAAATAAAATTAAAATCACGAATATTTTACGATCTACCGTAACACAATAGTCCCCTACCTTTTCATAATTAAGTCAACTGTTAAAATTTATTACTTAATTTCGCAGTTAAAACTGAATTTAGAAAGCGTTCTTAACTCGATGCAATTTCAAACTTTATGGGATTTCTAATTAACTTTCTATTAAAATATCCTTTGCAGGTAGCTAGTGTTATTAATATAGCCACTGTATCGGCCTACACCAATATCGTCTTTTGCATTTTAGTCTCTATGTTAATTTAATTAATGGGCGTGTTTGGATGTTAATGAGTTTGCCGTGTGGAGGTATGTTGAGGCTAGGCCAGATGTTATGTAATCGTTTTGTTTTGAGAAAAATATAAGCTACATTTCTTTCAAAATACTCTCTAATATATAGCCTAAACAAAATATTGTGTATGCGTGCGTAATTATTTTAATTTGCAATAACAAGCCTTTACACATATTGCGATAACTACAACCAACAAATAAATTACAAATTTTAACATTTTTTCTATAATCATTACATAAGGAGCAGTTATTTAATGCTCACTAAATGCGGTGCAGTTATTTATGAAACAGATCCAAGTATTCAAATGCGGAGCGTTAGCTCACTAGACAAGGAGAAGTCATTTAATCCTCATTAAATAAGGAGCATTTATTTAATCCCCATTAAATAATCAATCAGAATTTTAATTTAATGGCTAGTTAAATGTTGTGTTATGTTTATAAAAAATATTTAATCAACAATATCTTATCTCCCATTAACCTCTCATTAACTCTACTTTGGGATTTGACAAGGAAAAAATGTGGCTTTCGAGCAATGAGTTTTGGGTACTATTTAATTTTTGTTGACATAAACATATTAGTTTACATTGTTAATTTGTTGAATATGCTTACGTGTAGGTGTTTTAAGTGGTTAGTTAAAAAGAGGTAAAAATTACTATAGTAAATGATATATATTTTAAAGAACCAGTTAGTAAAAATTTGTTATATGTATTTTTTTGGAAAACTAAACACCAACAAAAACTAATTGTATTCCTACAGCAAAAAAGGATACATAGGATGAAATTAAACCGCTGTATAATTAATTGATTACAATAAGCTTAGGTTAGGTTAGGTTAGTGACGCGTTAAGACACATTTTTCATTTTTCAAACGTAATAATTGATTTAATCTACAAATAAATACTTAATTGGCCATAATGGTAAATTAAGTTAACGTGAATTTAATAGTTATTAGATGATAATGAATGATCTAGAAACTTAATTTGAAAGTATAACAAAATATTAACATTATTCAAGGATTAGATAAATTAATAATTATTTGAGAAACCCGGCTCCAGAATTTTATATCCCTGCAGTAATTGCTGCGATGTCTAACATATAAAGTGAGCAAGTTATAAATAATGTTTTCCTTTCGTGAGATTGTACGGTAATATAATGTTTGAGAGACGTTACCTACTTTCATTGGTGTCTACCATCATTGTATTTCAATATTTGTTATTACATAATTATTCAGGGTGGATGTAAGTACGTATTCTCCTTGTCGTGTGAGTCAAATTCGCACTTCTGCGGTTCATTTTATAATCTTTAATGGTTTTAATCTAAATTGCAACACCGATTGCAATATTAACAAAATATGAGTATTGCATACTTCTGGTTTCTAAGAATTCTAAAGACATTTCACAAAACAGTACTCCCACACAGAGAAATCCAATTAATCTTTCGAAATGACATTTGATGTCGTATCTTGCCGAAACTCGCGCTAAAACAATTGCGCAACAGTCGCTCACGTCATATTTCCAAACACCTGAAAGCTCAGTCAGAGTGTAAATTATTAGTAGATGAATATAAGTGAAATCATATTCAAAACCTTTCGACATTTAGACCAGTAAATTACGCAAAATGTGAGTAGGAGAAGGTATATGTTTTGTTGGTGATGTTGAGGCATGTCGCCGTCAATGTGTTTAATCGTATTTAAATAAAGTAGAGAACACAGTTTGGTAATTTGTCGTAAAAAGTATACAGTGGTGTGTAAAAAATATTATGTAAAAGGATAGATTAATCGGCTTCTAACAAAGGTAGAAAAAGGTTTGACCTCTCATTTTACAGAAATTTATATTTTGTATATTGGGAGTTTTTTAAATTGCCATAGCAATGGCCACTTTTTTTAAATATGGCTGCCATCTTTAATATTTTCTACCCCTATTTCTTTTCCATCCCGATATTATAGAATGCATTTTACATTTGACTTTGGTATAGAATTTGTGTACCTGTCTGTATTTTAATTCAATGCGTCTTTTCTATAATTCACGAATATATGAGTGAAATTTTTTTGTACCTCAGCCTCCTGCACCGAATCACGCACTCGCAGTGTAAAAACTAGCTTTGCGAGTTTGAACCTCGACCTTGCTGAATCTGATCGAACACATGTAGATTCGAACCGGGTACTTGTATTGTGTTTTACGTTTATATCGATTTTGCGGAACCAGATGTGTTTTAAGTCGTGTACAATACAAAAATATGCAGAATAATCTCCCATATTTATTTTATTAGATAAGACCCCAAAAGGTTTCATTCTAGTACGACAAAAGGCTAACGAACTCGTCCTTTCGACTTGTAAAACTAACATGTGTTCCAATTTGTACCAAATCGGGCTTAAAATGCGGCCGTTATATTTCGACCACATAAATACATATGTACGTATACCTATGTGCACAACATTTTTAATGACACCCCAAAACTTGTTCTGAGGACCATGATCGGTGCTCATTGACCGCTTCCGACCTTAGGTCTCACCATATGAGTCACTGCAATAGCTCATCTTTCTTACGGAAATTCGCTAATAATGTAATCGCTAATTCAGGTTCTCTTTGCATATTTGTATTTCATAAGGATCCTAGTTGAATTAACCTTGTGTTAACTTAGTACAGTTGTATTCGTATACGAATGACGCGGCAACTCCTTGAACCCGTTGTCTGCCTCGTGTTACCTGAGACTACAGGTATGTTATATCTAGAGTTATGCTTGTCTTTATATAACTTAGTCAGGTTGTATCACCCCAGTACCGTTAGACTAAGCTTATTAGATTGAAGGATTACTTTTGTTGCATTAACAATTAGTTGTCAAACTTGAAACATTTCTGGTGGCAAGTAAACTCCATAATATGTTCACAGTCGATTTAGTTTTTGTAGTAAATAGTTTAAAAAAGTTAAACCTAACCCACGATTCAACGGAATTAAGCAGTTTGTGTTTTTAATAATATTAAATACGCAGAATAACAACGTCTTCTTTTTCATTTTAAAATTATGTTATTACTTGTAGAGGCTGGCATTGTTTCTATAAAATATGTACTTTTTGATTGTCTTTTACAAGAAAAGACAACATTACTGATTTAAAAATTAACAAAAATTATTTTATATAATCACTCGGGGAAACCCCTGCATGCTTTGCAGGCCAACCCCGTTGGAACCTTCTGTACACATAATCATGTTATGTTTTCTTTACAATAAAGGTGTAGGATTAATAATAACACCAAAACTAAGAAGGTAAATAAATTTAAATGTTCAAATCAAATTATTTCATATATTTTATAACAGCAGTTATAATAAAGGTTAAAAAGAACCAGCAAGGCTCAGGTACACACTTTAATACAAACCTAACCGTAAAGTTAGAAATACAAATACTTGCTTCAAAGTGGGAAATCAGGTGTTAATGGAAATATTGGAGCAAACAGCTGTTTTATCTGTTATTTTATTCAATTGGTTGCTATAGTAATGAATTTAAATACATTCAAGAAATATGTGTTGGTTCATCAGTCTAGGCCTATATTAAAAAATTTTCCGACTAAATTACAAATATTAAAATAAAACATGTTTCTATCAAAATGAATTAATTATAGCCTATGTTACTCATGGATGTTGTAGATTTTATTAGTAAAACTATTTTTTCAATCGGTTCAGTGGTTCCTGATATTACCCCTACATACAAAAAAAAAAAAAAGCAACAAACAAACAAATGTTACCTCTTTATAATATTAGTATAGATTTGTGTCAGATAAGTTGAGAATTTTAAACTATAAAATTAGATAATGATTACTAAATCCAGATAATGATAACTGTATAATGATAATGATAACTGTAGATAATGATTACTGTATAAATACAGTAAACTCCTCATTATCCAATGACCCCTTTACTATAAATTACGGCATTACATATTTTTAATCTTTTAATAAAGAATCTTCAATCATAAAATATAAAGTAGAGGTACTTCTTTGAGAAATACAAAGACAACAAACATTTTTTTTATTTTCGTCCTTTTTCGTGTTATTTCTGATTGTCCGCGTTTGCCGCGCCACCCAATTCTGCTGATAATCGAGAATTTACTGTAATTAAAATTTAGTTATTGTAAATCCTACATCAATAACGGTATTCAGCCCTTAATATTTCAAACAACAAACTAATAAAATACATATCAATAAAAAAATTAAATGTTAACAAAACTATGAATAAAAATATTAAACGATTCAAACAAATGCTTGTAATTTACTTCAAATTTCGTTGTTTAGAATGTTATGTAGCACTTTATGCAAAAGGAATATTTGAGGATTCTTATTAAGAGAAGTAAATAATAACATAAATATAATTTAGGGGTGGAAGGTGAATACTATTATCCGATATGCTAAAGGCGTTAGTCTAGTCTGCTGCAGGATTAACCTCCAACACGGGCTTTGTAGGTTCGAACCTGGCTCCTGGATATAGATTTACTTGCCCTATTCGATCCTCCCCCAGTCTTCTTTAGTCTGTCAAACCAAAGAGATAACAATTTATGAAAACTATCGCCACTACGAACTGTTTAAGTAATAACAGACCATCTAATTAGTCCTTATAGTTTTCGAACAAGCATCTATCAAAAATTTCAAATTTTCTAACTTTACATTCCTTTATAAATGTAAGACATCTGTCCCGTCCGTTATGCCTACGTCTGTCAACTTTGAGTTAGTTAGTAAGTAGCATATTGTCTGTTGATTAGATCTAGCCAGTTCCAATAGAGATGGATTGAGACAGAAAAAAGTAGTTCCAAACCGGATTGGAGGCAGATGAGTTTAAGAAACTATTCATAGTAACGTGAGTGTTCAATTTAGGATGCAATCGTTCGTTATTACAATAATATACCTGATAATGTCTCTTATAAAGAGTTGAAAGGCGACTTGTTTAGGTACATGTTTTATTTCTTTTAAAAATAATAGTTTTCATAAATGAAGCTCAATTTAAAGTCATAAAAATGATTTTTCCGTTCAATGTGTATTTGCTGTAAAACATTGGTAATTGTGCAGATGAGGAAGACCCAATTAATTTAAAGGATAACTACCATAAAATTAATTGCCATGAGAATAGAGAGCTGAATTTTCAAACTACAGTATTGTTTCACATCTGATACGCAAACAAATTAAAACTCATCGAATGGTGGTCACTACCCTCTAAGAGATTAAGATGGAGTAACTACCCCTATAAATAAATATAATCCCAATATCTTTCTAAAATTCAAAAATGGGTAAAGTATTTGTCGTAGCACATGTGTTAGGTAAAACGTACTCGTAGATGTGGAATGCACTTTAAACCTTAATTATCTCTTTGGTTTATGAATTATGAGTAAAAAAACTGGCGGAAAACGAGATTTTCAACGGCATAATGGTTGTAACATTGGTGATTTGGACGAAACTCGAAATACGTTTTGGAGCCAGGAAACTAGGACCTGAAGTAGTTTGTTTATGGCACAATATTTACCCTATAATCCTTTATTAATTTACTTATAACTGCGAGCGAAGCAGCGAGTACTGAAACAAAAAATTCTTTGCAAGCAAGAAAATTGCTGATTTAAATTTGTTTAACCTAAGCACTTTGTTCAAAGTTTAACAGCGACAGATTTTTATATAAAACAAAAAATATGGTTTTAAACATATTACGTGAGATTACCAAAGAAAATCTTAAATTCTCCTTTCCTAACCCAGCTTTAACACCAGCACCGTTCCCGTCCAGTATTATTTTATCACCCGAACTACAGATGTTAATAGTCTTTAGCGTTTCGTGCAGTAACGATAGGTCGAGGTCGAAACAAAGGAGAATAAAAATCGAAAGTAAATAATTTGGTTTATTAATCAAAGTAAAAAGCACTGACCATTATTTCTATACCCTTTACAATTGTTCAATGGTACTGGTACACACCCACGCGTTAAAATTAATGCTCCTTTGCTTACAATTCGACTGGTTACAAATTGTTAAACGAATTCAATCGATCAATCCCGACTTTCAACTCTCCTTTCTCTCTAGATTTAAATTATTTTAATACCTTTTAAACATTTAATATCACCTAGTTACTTGTTTTGTTTACTCCAACTTATTGCTAACTTAAGAACATTAGAGCATGCGAGTTGTAGGCGGGAAGGGAGGGACAACTCTTTGTTTTTTATCGACCTGTGCTTTTTCAAGGCCTTTAGTCAACTAGGCTGTCTAAAGGACCGTGAATATATCGGTTTCAGTTTATGTTTTTCATTTGCCTACTTAAATGTTAGATTTAAGGCTAAAATCACTATCGAATAAAATATGAGTGTACCATCACCGGAACATGTACTGAACATGACTGAACATTTTGGCTAATTTTACCTTCATTTAAAATTAATTATGAATCTAATACACTGGGAGTGAAAATCGAAAAATCTTTGGCTGAAAACAACTTGAGTTCATAATGTACGTTCCCACTGCTGTACATAAGTGGCCAGTCAACTGGAACACTCTGTAGGTATACGTTTCATTTTTACGACTGTATTACTATAGTTCATAATGAAGTAACTTGAAATCGCCTTCTTTTATTATCTCAGGAAAACTCATAATTACAGCTATTAATTCCGTTATAAAAGAATGATTCAATAAATAAACATCTTTCACTGTACAAACTATAAACGTAGTACTATATAGCCCATTGTATGCAAAATAAGCGCGGTATCCCTGTGAAAGCTTATTTAAATGCTATTGCTCTATAAAAATGATTACTGAATATCAACACCGCGACCAGATGATCTGTCTGAGAATGGATGAATGCGGAAATGTAACGGACCATATGCGCGTAGCTTCCGCAAGGTACTCGCCGGTTGACTTGTAATTTGGTCAGCTGTTTCGCAGTTAGGGGGTACTGAAGCAGTAGGTCAGTTTGTGAGACAACTTTTTAGAATTGCAACTGAAAAGGTGAATCTATTATGTTACTGATCAAATGTAAATTGCTTGTTTTATCAAGGTATATCATGACAAACATTAATTCTTAGAAAATCTATCTTTTAAAATGAACAGCACTTTGATAAAACTATTCTGTTTGATAAAACGTAATTTCAATTATTTTGTAATGGAATTTACAGTTTTATCTCCTACCCCTAAATATCTAGGCCTTTAAAAAGTTAAAATTTAAAACACAATTTACACGAAAACTGTTGGGTTTATAAAAAAAAATAGAAAGAATAAAAGTATTGAAATTAGTGTGTGTAAAACCGAAAAAAATAGGGGCTTGTTAAACATTTTAAAGTTGGCCTCCATATTAGAAAAGTAGCTCATGTTACTTTAAAAAATCATAGTTTAAAAAAAATACATGTACAGTATTCAAATTAGTGTTCCAATATTTCTCTACCTCTGTTAGAAACCAAGAAATGCAAACTTTTCCAGACTTTAATCCATAATGTAAATATATTCTGCCGGTGTTGACAGAATAGTTTGCAAGTAAATTTACCCGTACTTACTTAAATTATATTATGTGGAGTACCAGCTTTACTGAACGATTTTATTTAATTATCAGTTTATCAATTACTACAGAGATTCTCAATAAATATACGGTACACATATTGAACTGACGTATTTAGTTAAACGATAATTAATTAAATGTTTGAAAACCTACAACCACTGATAATTCGAAACAGCTGTTTTTTAAAACAATTTAACTTATAATCATTACCTCTCTTATTTAGTTTATGATAAATATAGTTGAAGTTCAGTTGGATTGAAGATTAACAATTAATTGCAAGGATTGGTGAGCCTTTTTAAGCACATGGAGCAGTAAGAAATGTGAACAGAAGCGGTCTGGACGGAGAAACCCCTCTACAAGTAATGAAAATGGATGAGGTAATGCAAACAAATCTCTCGTAAAATGCTTAAGAGACGCTGATATTAAAAATGTAATGTTCAAAGAATTTAAAGCTAATAAATGGAGTCTATACATCCCACAACTTCTGCATACACTACATGAAGACGGTCCAGACAGGGAAGAACAGTTTTGTGAATGGTTCCGGGACATGTGTGTAGCTAATGAAAGGTTTATCGGTTTAATTATTTGGTCAGATGAAGCAACCTATAAACTTCATGGACCAATAATTATAATTATCTGTGTTTAGCGGACTAACACAATCCACACACATTTATACAGAAGACAGTAAACTGGCCACTCCTAACTAATGTGAGTGATGCGGTCTATCTTCATTTGATAAAGCTGGACTATTTTACTTTCTCACTATACTATAGTATAGAGAAAGTATAGTAATCGCAAAAAAAACCGATGTTGCGATTTTTGTGGAAATATCCGTTTTGAGACCCCTAAGTCCAAAAATGTGGTTTTTACAAAATGTCTGTCTGTATGTCTGTATGTCTGTCTGGATGTATGTATGTATGTATACAAAACTAGAGCGAAAACTATTCGATCGATTTCAACCAAATTTGCTCCAGACATGTCAAGTAGGCCTGCACGAAAAACGTTTTTGAACATTTTTTAAAAACAACCCCCAATTTGGGCAAAAAAAACCCCAAAAAATCGGTTATTATTTTTTTATAAAAAAACGGCTCTAACGATGTTGATAAAATGTATCTTATTTGTAGCCCTTAATGTACCCTATCATATGCAAAAACCGTATCTTTCTAATAATTCTCGTTTAGCAAATAATAATAATAATAACAGATTTTTTTGAGTTTTTTGGCCATAAAAGAGGTTTTTTTCAAAAATTTTCAAAACGTTTTTTCGTGCATCTATACAGGCCTAATTGATGTGTTTGGTGCATTTTTTTTCGAAATAGATCGAATAGTTTTCTCTCTAGATAATAATAATATTTATTAGTTAATCTTCTACTTTAATAAATCACCTCTCCTACCCCTCCTACAATTGTGAAGTCGCAGTGAATCTGTTTAATAATTTTAAAATGTTTGTGAGAAAGTATGTGCCACTTCCTGGTACCGTTTGTTTCTTCAAGGGAACAGTCACTGGTGAAGCTTATTTATAAATGTAACGAAACAAGATTATTCCCGCTTTATGATGTACAAGAACCTTTGTGACGATGAAACAGATGGGACTCCAACGCACTATCATCGTAACGTGAGGCTCTTTCCTTAGCGATGAATAGTTAGAAGAGAAAGTGCTTCAGGATACCCAACGCGATTTCCAGACTTAACACCCATGGACAGGGACTCATTTAGGGTGTTCTACTGCGTGCGGCGCAAAACCAAGGACACTAAAACAGCTAAAACGGCAGATGTTTTTGGCGTGGTCCCTTTAGATACAGTATAATTAGTTTGTCACTATGTATTAACACGTTGTATTGTATTTAACGGTGGCCAATTTGAAAATTTTTCAAAAGAATTGAAATATCATTTATCTAAATTTTTTGTTAATTAAATATATCAGTTCAAAGTGTGGTTAAATTTCTTTAGACCCTCTGTATTAACACGTTCACTGCTACGCAAATTTCGTATTTCCTATGCTAGGAGCTGACCTTTTATTTTTGATATTTATATTTTAAATGAGTAGAAATTATTTTATTTTTTATTTTTGAACCTTTCTATGTGATAATCACTAATATTTTAAAGCAGACGCTCATGTGCGTCCATATCGCATATGCTTAAAATTGCAAGCATTGTATATTGAAAATACTCCCAATACGGAGGTTGGCGTGCGAAGCAGTCAATACATTGTTTATTGAAAATACTCCCTACATGGAGGTTGGCGTGCGAAGAACGCAATGCACTGTGCGTCGGCCGCTCCTCATAGTGTTCAGTGTCAAGCTCACATGCGCGTCCTTAGCAGTGAACGTGTTAAATATAAACTAAACACGAGATTGTAAATTAAAAAATACACATAAAGAACAATAATCATCCATTCTTACTCTACAACCTATTTCAGCTCTGAAATAAATAGACAAGCGTTGCCTCCAGCCCCTATAGTGCAGCACAGGGCGCCGACACTTACAGTGACTAGAGACAGTGTGGCCAAGTGAGGTCTTGTTTCCTATTGGCCGGCAGCCATGTTATTCTAAATTCTTATCTGTTTCTATTATATTTGTTAAATTTTTTGCACGAAAAAACAGAATACACTTTTTAAGAAGAAACTTTACAGTTTTTATTATTTAATTTCAATATAAATATCAAACTGTAACAATTAAATCACTTGTTTTCCCTTTATAAAAAAAAAACAAAAAACAAAGAGGTCATTTCTTTTATAATTACAAAGCGATACAACACTAATCTTTACATTATAATTCTGAGCAGATGACAATACTTTTAGGAAAAACATGGCGGCCACTTTCATATGGCCACACTGTCTCTATCTAGTCACTGTACCGACACTTGTCTATCGCAGGCTGAGCAACATGTTTACTAAACTAACAATAAATCACCAAGCGATGACCAAGTACAAATTCTACTCGGTCACTATTTACCGCTAAACTAATATATTTACTAACAAAAACAAATTAGTGCCTGGCGGTTCGTTTTTTAGAGTAATTTATAGAATTCGCTCCAAGCTAAATTATAGCTACCGGGATAATGGCGGCAATGAGGAGTCGTTATTTGAAATATAGAAAGTTTATGGTAATTTATGGAACGTCTTGATCGGAATGCCGGTAAATTTACCACCAGTTGGATGTCGTTAATCGGTAAGTGGGTTTTAAGAAAGCGATCGGAGCTGTAGTAATTATTAGGGTAGTAAATGGTTTTATAGGTTGGACGGTTGTAAAGAGAAGAGCTGAATCAGCGTGGACTTATACTATTATGATAATACCAAAATATAAACAGTAGTTGATCTATTCAAATAGTTAAAGGTTATATACATTTTATAAATTGCACCATTACAAAATTACTAAATTTACAAATGCGATACAAATGGCAACACCAAATACATTTGTTTCGAACTTTAAAAGTAAATTTAAAATAATACTTTTGTCAGTAATATATAAATCCACATGTATTAGTGGTAGTATTAGTGGATTGATTTAGATATGTATTACCATAGTTTTTCTCTGTAGAAACTTGTTTTTTCATTTATTGCATGACCGTTTTTCGACTACTTTTATTCAGTAATTATCAGTATATTTTTACATTGCTTCCCATTATCTTCGTGGCGAAACAAATGCAAACATATTATGGTATATTCTGATATTTTCAAGGAAACTGTGTTTGATGAACACAGAAACGGTGGTCCTACCAAATACGCTGTAAGAAATAGCCAAAACTTACATACATGGCTTCTTGAAATTAAAATCATCGAAGACATTTTTATTGCTCCTGTTTAAGAACAATGACATTGTGTTTCTCAACGAGGTTTTTATTTAGTTGGAAATAGATGCAAGCCTTAGCTCTCAGACCACTCAATGTTTGTATCTTTATATGTTTAATAGTGGTAGCATGAATCATCTGTTCTTCGTGGACAATTAAATGTTTAAATGCGTGCTAGAAAACCGAAAACTTGCCTCGCCAACAGGGTTACCTAATTTCCTGAAGTTATTGAAACTTGTACAATAAAGTATAGAAGAAAATATAAGTTTGTACACAGAATAATTTGTGTGTAATTATAAACGTATTAAACAAAATTATTAATGTAGAAAACATTATGTTATTGTCGAGACGAATTTTAGTTTGTTTCGTGTCTTTATGCTTTTGTCATATTAGTGATGTTATAATGTTCATTGTATGCACAGGAAATTCATACTTTCTTATCAGACCTTCATAGGTCTGCAAGAAATTTTTTCTCAACGATTGAGCACAATATTGTTCTCATAATAAACTGTGTGAAACTGTGTACGTCTAAACTAAAACTAGTCGAAGAAAGCAACGAAATAACTATTTATATCCTCTATATTCCCAGTCTTAGAAAAACTTTTGAAACAAAGCTTTGTGTCAAGAAAGGATGGATTACTTGCAACAGAAACGATAATAATCACAATGAAACCGGTTAATGACGGATTAAGCAAACCCGTTGATTTAAACGGCGCAATGGAAGCTATAACAAATAATAGATGAAACTAATGAAGACTGGATAACGAAGAAAACTAGCCTTAACGATGTTTATTTAAAACATTCACCTAATCTGGAAACGGATGACATGAATAATGGACGTGTAATATTTGTGGAATATATTTATTTCGTATTTGTATTAGAGATAATATACGGAGTTGTAGCTAGTGCCGTATATTCAGTTCGCATCTTGATAAACAAGTTTCCTTGTTTGGTGTTGTTGGGTTCGTACTATGCTTTGACACCTTCTATATAGGCTACTAGGTTCCGTTGTGAGGCGTGTATTGTTGCCGTAGTTGTATAAAATAAGATATTATGAAAAAGGTTAAAAGTATGATAAGGTAATTTCTTACATTTTACAACCAAAGTACATAAATGTGTTTTGCTTCTGTTGATCGATTATTTAAGAGATAAACCTAAATATTATTAAGTATTTTTAGGGAAACTTGTACTATTGTTATAGGTTATAGCGATAATTATTGATCGTAGCCTACATTTTATATAGAAATATTTGCTTAATTATAAACAGAAATAATAATTAAATAAACAATAAAACTAAGCATATGACTTAAGTAAATTAATAATTTGTTGAATCTTTTAAGAAAATGAACACAAAATGTGAGTAGAATCCTTTAAGCAAAAGAACACAAAATGTGAGTATAATATTACAAGCAAAATAATACAAAATATTAGTAAAAATCTTCAGCAAAAGCACACAAAATGTTAGTAGAATTTGTTAAGTAAAATAAAACAAAATATAAGTAGAATATGTTAAGCAAAAGAACACAAAAAGTACGTATATTTTAAGCAAAATAACACAACATATTAGTAAAATATCTAAACAAAAAAACTCAAAATGTAAGTAGAATATTGTAAGCGAAAAAACATAAAATGTGAGTAGAATCTTTTAACCAAAAGAATAGAACATGTGATTATAATAGTTTAAGGAAAAGAACACAAAATGTGAGTAGAATCCTTTAGGAGGAAGAACTTAAAATATGAATAAAATCTTTTAAGCGAAAGCACAAAAAATGTGAGTACAGTCTTTTAGGTGGAAGAACACAAAATATGTGTAGATTCCTTAGGCTAAACAAAACAAAATATGAGTAGAATCTTTTAAACGAAAACACAAAATGTGAGTAGAATCCTTTAGGCGAAAGAGCAAAAAATATGAGTACAAAATTTTAAGCAAAATAACACAAAATGTGAGCAGAATATATTAGGCAAAAGAACACAAAACGTGAGTAGAACAGTTTTAGGCAAAAGAACACAAAATGTGAGTAAAATAGTTTAGGTAAAAGAATACAAACTGTGAGTATTTAATTTTAGGTCTTTCGTTTTTTGTGATTTAAAAAAAGTATATACCGAAAAGCTTTCTAACATCAAAAAAGACATTACAATTTTCACTGTAGAAGTCTCGACATTGATGTTGAAGCCCTAGAACAAAGTTGCCTATTGCATATATTAAATGTATTAAATTTCTTAGTTGTGCATCCAGGATTAGGATATTTTCAGTTTTTCTTTCTTTTTTTTATATTAGTTGGAATTAAAATTGACCTAATGGATAAGAAACCCACGTAAAACATGTTTAGTGCTGTGTATGCATCGTGATGGATGCATGAACTCCGAAACGACATCAACGAAAGTTGCACAAGAAAAAGTACATAAAACAGTCATATATTTATTATGTTTAACAACTTTTAATAACTTACAAATAACACATTATTTTATAGGTCTGATAATATTTAGCTATTAAATTAGCATGTAAAGTAATTGAGAAAATATGTGCAAAAACGCATAACGACGCACGCAAAAAAACTCCCGATCGTCTTGAACTGTTTTAAATCTCAAAATGATGACAAACAAAATAAGCCAAAGGAAATTTTAATAATTCTAAGAAGATTGATATTAAAGTAATTCTACATACACGTTTAAGTTTTGTGGAATTCTAACTTTTGACAAACATCCACACTCTTTCGAATAAACGATAAAACCCCGTTAAAAGCCTAAAAGGATGCCATTAAATTTAATTCCGTAACTGTTTACCATTGGACCAGCAAACGACTTCTACAACTTGGGATATGCTAACTAGTATAGTATAGCCAATTAAACTATATTTGTAGCATGTAAATTCGTTGAAGTTGGAAGCACTATAAATTTTAGTGACACTTAAGTAGAATAAAATGGAAAGTGATTCAATTATGTAATCCTGTTTAAAATTTGGTTAAGGTTTGTGGAATTATATAGCAATACTATGCAAAATAGCACGCAGAACGTATTACCTTTAAAAAAATGTGAACTGACGATTTAAGAAGTTTAATTTCCTACGGTAAATAAGGTAGGTTTTTAACAATGCTTATCTTATGAGAGTAAATCACTTTAAAACCTTTAATTAGTATTTCATTTGAATTGTTTTCAAGTGGGTGCCGTTTATTTTGAAAAGTGTGTTTCCTTTCATTTAAAGTCCAAACAAGTTTATTCGAATGAATTTAAGTGCGGAAAATTACCTATCACAATTGACTTTTTCCAGAAAATTTTATTTTGTAAATATTGCAAGAGTACATTGACGGTCGTAACCTATCACTGTTCACCATCTACCACCCTTTAATTTCTTTTACTGAAGAGGAGTGTGACCATCAATTCGAACGGAAATAAACAAAACTGCACCTCTTCCTCGAAATTTAATGAAATTACACACTTTAATGGCTGCGGCAAATCAAATAATAACAATGTATAAGGACTGTGAAATAATAAATTACGGATCAAAAGTTGAATTGGGGAATTAACATAGCAAACTTTCAGCCATTATAGTAAGCCGACAGAAAAACAGCGTTTTCAGATTTTGCGAGTGTTATTAATAATAAATGTTTAAAAATTGGAAAAAAAATGTGTTTGGAGAGTTTAATTCAGGTTTTTTGGGAGGTTGCAATTTTACTAGGTACTATATCAATATTCGTGTTAATTGTATTCTATTTCATCAAATGTCATTGTATATTGGACTCGGTGTTAAATTGTCACTGTTCCACGTTAATTTAAAATAAATGACAAAAATCCACGTACATTTTCTGTTATTTTATTTTTGTTTTCTATTGATTACTATCGTTGTTGCTTACATTTTTGGCTTAGTGAAGTGTTTATTTTCTTTTCTTTATTGCGACCTTAGCATTTATAGCGAAAATGGGTAAACTTTAAATGGGCACTCCACCTTAATATTGATAAAAATGACAAAAATTACAATTTTTGTTTCACCTAGTTTTGTTCCTTGTGATTTTCTGAACAATTTGATATATAATAAGTATAGATAATATACTTATCATTAGTTATTTTATCTAAAAACAAAACGGGTACATGTATATTCTCCAAATAACTGAGTCTTTTTCTAGGCCGTTTTCCGAAAGTTTTGTTTCTCATGTTTTCATTTACTGTGGCAGACATAACTCAAGTTGTTTGAGATAGCCTCATCATTTTATTTTTTATTTTGAAGAGGACATTTCATTGTAAAACCTGTAGTATGGATATAAATTAGTTCCTATAATAAAGATTTTAAAAAATGATTAAAAAAAGATTTCACTAAAATTTTTTATAAAAAAATTAATTAATATATTTTTACAGAAATATTTTATATAATTTAATATCAATACTACAGGTTGTAGAATGGAATGCCCTCTTCAAAATAAAAACATAAAAATGAGGCTATCTCAAATAAAACTTGAGTTATTTTGGGAATTTCCTTTCCCGTAATTTTTATAATATTTGTCTGACTCGGTTGTGTTTTAAGACTTACTTTAATGTATACTTTCAGAATATGAAAACATTTCCACTGTATATGGTAACGTTGTGCTGCTCTATTGACTAATTTCTTTCCGCACAATCATTTGGTTAGACTGTTTAAATATTTTATGGTGGGTTTATATAGAGTTTTGTTATTATTATTTTCATGTGGCTGACATTACGTAACCCTTGACGTGTTACTTTGTCGTTACCTATTATTTCCGACAAAAGATAACCAACAAATTTTGATTTCACGGTTTAAGTATTTCTTTCTAAAATATCGATTCGCCAACTTTTACACAGTAGAAGTACTATATATAATGTAGGCTATGTCACGGTTAAGATCACAAACTTGAACATATCTCCAACGGACGTCCTCATTCCATCGCCGCGGCCGCTCACTGTTATTAAATCATTTCTTTCTGCAAATACTGACGGACGATTTATCAGCAAGAAAGTCAGTACAGTTTTTGTCGCTGATGCTATCTGCGTACATCAAGCAGTAACTGTTTATGGACAGTAGTTGATGACAGTAGTTCTTAGCTAGGACAATTTATCCTCCGCATTTACATACATGAACCCAAATTACAGCTGTGTACACCTATACTTAGGCGATGCAAGTGGCACTTATTCATATAGCTTGAGTTATTTCATCAACGAATGCCGTTGACCAGAGTCGGTTTTAGAAATCCATTCTAACTGTACAACGTTTCTCTTTGAATCAAAAGTGGATTTCAAAATGGTAATCACATTTTAACTGTTTTCTATGCATATAAATCACGAATTGCAACTCTGATTGTTGTAATTCTGGAATTCACTGATGTAAAATTGTTGGAAATTAAAGAAAATACTTGTATAATTTATTATTTATAAAACAAATGTATTTTAATTTTTTAATTGTGATAATGTTTCCCTTACGCACTTCCCAAGCAAGGGTTGATTTAAGTAAATTTCAAGTGAAAACACATGGACCAAGACCGAGATTCGAACCGACAACATTTAGCTTTCTGTGATATTGCTCTTCCAACAGAGCTATCCTGATCACACCAGATATTTACGGTCGATGTTATATTACTTGTAAAGTTTGCTGAAATTTGTATGAACTAACGGGCCGATTGCCTTGTATGAAACGACATTGAAATCGTCATAGCTATATTTGCAGCCAACAAATTGAGTTATTTATTGCTACTTTTAAATTATAATAGCGGTGAAATTATTAGAGCTAAACCGCTGACGTGAGTTGAGCGAATTTCCAAAGTTAAGTATATTTGTTATATTATGGTTCCAACCAACTAGTTGGGAAATTGGTCTACTCAGGAAGGAGCTGAATAACTGCCTGCTTGTACGAATTAATTAGTAGAATTTGTTTTCACCTTAGCCACCATCCCCGGTCCACACGCTGATTCATTATGCCCGCAGCGGACCTTTCGGCCTTGGAATATGGATTGGTTTCGCTTCGGTAGGAGAGGACAACTCGCTTTGTTATCAGAAGCTGTTCTAACGGTAAAATACCCCGTGTAGATTATACAGTGGAACCGGCTACTTTTATGGTGTTTAAGGTTTTTGATCGATTTGGGGGAACCACCCTGGTCGTGTAAAAAACCAAAATGTGCAGAATAATCTCCTATATTATTTTTTTTTTAGAAAAACACACACAACAATTTCGTTTTAATACGAAAAATATAAACAACTTATTTCCTGTCAAAAATGTGCTTCCTGTTGTTGGATTGTTGCTAACAAATTCGTCCGACTAAAGTGTGTACTACGTTTATATATATATATATGTATATATATATATATATATATATGTAGGTTTATACTACAGTTTTAATAACGCCCTAAAATGTTTTCTGATGACCATGACCGGTGATAAATCTTAGGTCTCACCATAAGAGTTACTGAAATAGCTCATTATTCCTATGAAAAATCGAATAAAATTACTTATGTAAATAACATTATTAAATCATATAGTTGTAATCCCAATTACTACAAAACATGATTTAATGGGTTTTCTATAAAGAACAAGCTCCATTTAGATTATTGATTCAAACAAAATATAAAGCTTATATAAATATGTTCATACGGCGTTATTCAAAAGACCTCTGTTCAACAATTATAAAACACTATACAAAAAATATAAATTAAAGAATAAACAAACATTTTAAATGAGACATATTATAAGTTATAAAGAATAAATAAATATTATCTGTATGGCGATCAATGCAAGCTATGTCATTGCATTCCAAGATATTTGCATATTACCAACAAAAAATTGATTTCACGTTAATCATGAATTTGTTTACTATAAACTTAAACGAACTTTAAAGAAAAAGTATTGTAATATAGTACTACAAATTCTATAATACTTATGTAACAAAATTAAGAACGAAATATTACATTACTAGTGTTATTTAATAATAAAAGAGACTTATTTCAGGTCATTAAAATATTTTCAAGCAGTTGAAAAAAGGAAGCTAATCTTATTGCATAAACAAATTAAAGTCACCAAAGTGTGACACGCAATTGAATTAGCTTGTCAAACTTATTTAATATCCTTCTATGCAAATCGGTTTCTCAAAATGTCATTCGGACAAAGGACAAATGAGCGCAGTTGTTCCAGATAATGTCAGCCATAACGGGATTTTGATGTGGTACTGCGTGTGGGTGGCTAACAGATTAGGTGACAAGTTGAAGGTGGACAGCCTGGCATGTTGTGACATGGAGCAATTAAGGATGGATTTGAAAGAACGGTTTAAAGTTGGCGAATAATTTAGATTTCTATATTATGCATTTCTTTGGATAATTGAATATTCAAATATGAATGGGTTTAGGTTGGCGTAGCTGTTGTGGCGGTTTCGCTAGGGGTAAGGATATGATGAAGAGAATTTACCTAAGGGTTGATGTTAAACTGAAGTTTATAAAAGTAAATTTTGATCTAACATTGTTTTACGTTGTTCGTTTTGTAAAATAAGAAAGAAATGATTATTTATTTTTTATTTTTTTACGATTGTTATAAAATTAGTTTCTGAAATAGAATCCCAAATTTAGGATATCAAAATGGTCACACAAAATTCATAGCATGAGCATAGGTTTTATATCGCTTCTTTTCCCCAGGAATACCTACAATTTTGTGTGTGTAAATAAAATTATCACACCTTAACACTTTGGAAGTGATTGATTTAAGATTTGCCATACGCATGTTCCATGAAATCGTTAAAGGTTTACCAAAACCGCTATTTTTTATCGTTTAGAAAGTGTAACAAAACAAAGACTTAACATTGTATACTTTCAAAATGGTGGCCATTAAAAATTTTGTAAATCAAATATCTAAAATCTGTAAATTTTACTCAGGATTTACTAGAGATAAAATAATTATATTTTTCTGTAAGTCAAAAAATAAACGAGTTACCGACAAAAACAAAACTTCTTGTTTGATGCCTTCAATACGAAGATTAAGCGAGATCAATTTAAAACAAATTACCACTCTTACTTTTTTTCCTGGTTTTCCTCTTTTTTTCTGAAGAGATACCATTTATCTTGAATCTTGTAATGTTTTGAAAATATTACGATGTCCCACTTTAAACTCATTTTCAGGTAACCAATATTTTACAACAAAATAAACATTTCTTTTAGGCAACATTTTTAAAACTTTCATAAAAATACGATTGCTAAATTTGTAATTATTAATTTTCCACTTCCAAATTCATTTCGTTTTATAATTTTGTTTTTCTTCTAACACAAAATAGCGAATTTTCTTGTCCCTTTGCAACCGTCCGTTTGCAAACCTTACCAGATCAGGTCAACTCGATGAAGGATTTTTCTGATGATGAAATAGACATCCCGAAACGCGTCAAAAGAAGAAAAACAGGGCACTGACAGATGTATAGTACTTTATATTAAAATTATAAACGTATAAGTTAGAAACAGCGTTCTCTATTTATATTCAGAAAAACTGTTTTTATTATTCTGTTTTATCCTCTTTGGGTTCAAAATATCTGTTTGCTGTTTAAATGGCTAAAGAATCTAGCTTACTTAATCGATTTCTACTTTTTTTCAACAGCTTAAACTGACGTATTTGCATCCATATAGTTCCAATGTTGTGTTTTCACCGTCAGTGGGTAGAAAGAAATATCAATAAATTTCCTCAAAAACCCAAACGCCTTGTTCCTCGACTGAGACCAAGAACCGTGTCCAATGGAAACTAAATGTCTTTAATATTGGGGTTAATGTGGCAGACAGCTGCAAATCGATGTCTTGCAAAAGGTCGAAATGTCGCGCGCATACCTAAGAATAGACTTTGGACTTGGGACTATCCGAGTCGTACAGAAGATGCTACATTAATATTTATAGCTCGTCTGTTGGTACACCTGTGGGATAATCCAGTACAACGGTACACGTGCAAAATATTAAGTTCTGTATATAAATATCACTTCAATTGTATTAGAATATAAGTGCGAGTTGCTTAGGAAAAGGTAAAACGTTGACAAATTAGATCGATAAATCAAAACTGATTTCTAGTAAATCTACTAACAACAAATACGACAGGCCAGATAGATCTAGTGTAGCTGCACACACACTTCTAACAAACCATGCATTGCAAATACGAAATGTAAAAAATTTTTAAATTGTGATTTCCCGTAAATGGTTTTAAAAGTAGCAATGAAAGTATGTTTATTTCCTAAACTAATAGCAATTTAGTACTAAAGTCAGATAAAGTTATTATTCCTAACTCATGTTTATTCTCTTTGTTAAAATATAATTAAAACCTTTCCATTGTTTAGCTGTAGAACTTTTGTATTCAGTATTTTCTACATTTTATTTAATCACATTTAACACATTTGGTTATTGTTTATATTGGTAGGTATTTATATTAAAATCGAATTAGCTTATTTTTAATTACTCAAATTTATACTTTTACACATATTTATTATAATTAATTATTTTATGAAGTTTTAAGATATTATTACTGTTTTACGTAAGATTCTAACTTAAGCCATAAAAAACAACACACCCCAGATTTCAATAAAATCTAAATAAACACATTTTAAAGTTTCAAAGCGTAAAGGCAGATCATGAACTCGACTCCGTGCTCCCGTGAAAGTCCGCCAATCAGCTGTTTTGTCAGCTGTCATAGTTGGCACACATGTGATGACATGTAATTATTGTAAATCAGCCGGCGGTTGCACAAACTCGTGATTGAAGACGTCATTTTGATTGTTGTTCTTCTCATTCATCGCTCAGACGTCGACCGTTAATACGATAAAGAGCTTCCCATTAGAAGATGAGAAACAATTTTTAATGTCAAAGCTTTATGAATGGATCGCACGGCGTTACCGACTCGTTCTGAGTCTGCACCAGTTCGGATCGGTTTTAATTATAATAAGTAGTAAGCTGTGAGCGGAGTGACTTGATACTATTCATTAATCGTATTGTTTTGATAGTGGGATTTAATTTAAGTTCGCTGAAACAGGTTAGGTAGACTATGCATATTTTATACATACAAAGAAATGTTTTAAGTTATTCAACATTCACTAACTCTTAAGATATTACTAAGCTCTGTGGCGAGAAAAAAATAATTTCAAACTAATACCTTAGAAAACATTTGTTTCCTTAGTGGGAGAACACTGGTAAATAAATAAAAACTATATTTTGCGCCACAACCCATCTCTGAATCACGACACAGACAAAAGATCATATATCCAGAAATCCCATTGCGATGCCAATAAAGCTGATCCCGCAAATCTGTAAAATTGAGGTATCAACGTCAAGGAACCAAAATAATCGAAAGTGAATAATTTTTAAAATGTAACATCGTGGTTTGAGGTGCATTTCACACCAATGAGTATATTTACAAAGTGTATTGAAATATTATTAACTAGGGGAACCACCTGCGTGCTCCGAACGCAAACCCCGTTGGAACCTTCTATACACATAATCGTGTTATGATTTCTTTATAATAATGGTGTAGGATTAAAAATAACCCCAAAGCTAAGACGGTAAATAATGTTAAATATTCAAATCAAATTATTTCGTAAATTTTATAACAGCAGTTATAATAAAGGTTAAAAGAACCATTAAGGCTCAGGTCTTAACTTTAATAAAAACCCTTACCTAAAATTTAGAAATACAAAGTTTGAAATCAGCTGTAAATATTAATATTAAAGCTGTTAAATGTTATTTTATTCAATTGTTGCTATGGTAATAAATGTTTAATACATGTGTTGATTTATCAGTCTAGGCTTAACCTAAGAACTTTTCCGATTAAATCTACAAATGTTGAAATAAAACAATGTTTTTATCGAAATAAATTATATCATATGTTACTCAGGGATAGTGTAGCTTTTTATTAGTAAATCTATTTTTTCAATCGGTTCAGTAGTTCCAGAGATTGAACAAACAAACAAACAAAAAACTAACTTTACCTCTTTATAATATTAGTATAGATTTTAAAGGTAGCTTATTTCATAATATTATATATCTTTTGTAAAAAAGTTTTACTTAGGAACAATTAAACGGTTACAGGACACGTGTATACATTTTGTTTTAAATAAAACATTTGATTTGTTCAAAAGTTCTTAAGCACCAGGAGTTTTTTACTCCACATATCAATTCAATTTGCTATAAGGAAAAAAACCGTTCCCCTACTTTAAACTGACTTCGAAAAAGCTATAACAATTATTTAAATGACCCAACCTAACCCACAGCACTAAAACCCTAACCCTAATGCCTATTAAGGTCACATTATATAAATATGGACCAGAATGCAGCCCACAGATTTCATCTAAATGTTAGTATGAAGCTAATTAAATTCATTTACTTCCACTGGTAGTATGTCCATGTATAGAGTAAGTTCATATTAGCATAACCTGTCTCTCGGGTCGGTGTCTTACAGACCATGAGGAATACAATGGTTATGTAGGCATTGTGGTCGACATGGTATCTCTCAAGATACACGAGTGAGACAGAATCATTTGAATATTAATTATGTACAACAATTCTGTATACACAACAGTTCTGTATAAATGCAGTGTTGGTTGTTGTGGTCAATGGGTAGGCCTAATTTTAATTCAGTATAATTTCACTAGATTGATTGAAATCGTTTAAGTACAATTTGAATGTTTTTTATAAATATTTATTTACACTGTATCTTTTATAAATAAAAAGACGAAATACACTGATCACAATTCTAGAGAGTTCCGTCATCTGCTCAATTGGCTCACCAACTCCCTCGGAGACTCGCGGCGAAGCAAATGCAAACAGACCATTGTTATACTCTGATATAAGATGAACTGGATCCTTTTCATTTTTTTAAATTTGGTTTTTACAAGGGTTAGTACTGCACAAAGTTTGAACTGAATCAGTAAAGCCGAGCGAAAGATAAGGTCATTTGTTCTAGAGATGCACGCTATTTAGTAACAAAAATACACTTAGCTTTTAGAAACTGTTAAATTTATGCATTGCTCTCTCTGAATTTGTTGACGATTTGGCTATTTCAGGATTAGGAAATAGTTATGTGAAATTCAATTCAAGAAAATCTGTTTTAATTTAATGTTATATTTCTTTTATTTATAAATTTTCATTAATTCATAACCTAAGAAAGAATTTATGCGTTTATGGTAGCTTTAATTTAATGAAAATATTAAATTATATTCTATGCGCATTTACCATGTTTAAAATCCCTAACGGCCTAGACTCAGATATAGTTTGCTGTTGGCCTAAGTAGTTATTTTTGAAGATCTAGATAAACAAAATGAACTGAAAACATTAAACAACGATTGAAAAATATAACAATTGATTTAGCCTATTAGCTTTAATAATTCAACAAAAATTAAATAAATATTAAAACATGTTCGCCTAATGTAGGCTACAATATAATACGTAATCATCTACTGGAGCCCTGTGCTACATGTTAACACAGTACACGCGGGCTTGCGCATAGTCTGTCTACGACTATGCAATGGAGAGAGTAGAAATTTCTTCTCAACTGCCGGTTATAGTCGGAGAAGAAGTGTTTCGCTTTTCTTATGAATTTGCCCTACCGCCTAAAGAAGTTTCACTTGAAAAACAAATGGCGGCCAAACGAGTATTTAAGGGCCTACGATTATTGGAACTTTTACTGTAAATTATGCAGGTTTAGTAGAACCTTAGTTCACATTTTTCACCTATGCTATTACTGTTAATCAATTTTCAACATAAACTTTGAACGTCTAGAATTCCTTACAATTTGTAAATTTGATTTTTGTAGAAACCCGACAGTCGACACGGATTGACTATTAAATATTTTTATATTCACATTGGCGAAGAAAGTCAGTCAGATACATTGAATTACAGAAAAGTGAAAACTGTAAAGACAAGTATAGGTACAAGTACTGGTATGCTTAATGAATGAGTGTATTGTAGGTTATTGCTATGAGAAACAAGTTGGACATTTCCTGTAGTGGGTCAAATCCGACCTTCTGGCGTAGCCGTGTGATTTGCTGGAATGCCTCGTGCTGGTAGCCGTGCGATTTGGTTAGCATTAGTTTGTTACCAAATTGCCTGCTAACACGGGCTGCAAAAGTAATTTAGTAAAAACATTGTTTACCAAATAATCATACAAAAAATTGGCAACTATTAATTCAGGTGGGAGTTTAAACTCACAATATTTAATACTAGGAAAGACCTCTGAGTGCTTCGCACGCATCTTTTGCAAGTGAAATTATTTCCTTTTATTATATTTATTTCAAATAATTTACTTTGATTGTATGTAAAGGTATTCCTACTTCTTCAATTTAAAAAGTCAGCAGTTTTGTAAAATTTATTACAACTCTTCCCTGTAAAGCTTTTTCTAAATTTCATTAATTTTTAATGTTACGTTTAAACCAAATTATGGCGTCTTATCAAACTGTATACATGATGTTAGCATTATGTCATGATTTTGTTTAATGGGCTACCATTAGTTTCCTGTAAACTACAAATCTGACAAGATAAATGGTGAATCTTCCCTTGTTTTTGTTATATAAATACGTAGACAAATATGCAGTTAAAATCTTTGTAAATGCCACCATTTTCAAATTTAACGGCCACTGTCAAACTTATTTTGGAACACCATATATTTTGTGGACATTTGTTTTGATTTAAAAAAATTCATTTTAAGACTTTATTGGTGTTTTTAAATGTTTGATATGACCAACCGTTTGAAAGTTGGAGAAGTTTTGAAAGTAAACGTTTTGAACCAATAAAAACGCTCTCAACACGTATAAAGCATTGTTTAGCTTTAGACAAACAAGTAACGTTTTCAAATCAACGAATAAATTTTTCTGTAATTTTTACACACATATTATAAAGGAGAAAGAGACAAAAAACTAAAAATTTGTCATACATGACAAATGAAATAGGTAACAGATGTTCAATATCAGCTGATTCACCTTTTGATTCTCATTGTTGCAAATTTTTGTTTAACCAAACCTCTCTGCTAATTACAAGTTCTCGTTTTAAAGTACAGTTTGTACGGTTTCATACTTGTTCAAGTTATTTGTAAATATAGTCTTTTATTTTCATTAGAAGTTAATGATATTCTGTATTTTTTGTTTTGTTTACAATGCCATTTTCTAACATTGAAATACGTGACATGCTTGAAATATACTGCGTTAGTTGTAAAAACGCCGGTTTGTTAAGAAAATATACCCGGAGATAAATGTTACAGGACGCAAGTATTTAAAAAGACTCTATGAAAATGAGATACATGTGACTCGTTTGCCAAAACCACGTCTACGGGAGTACAGTGTTGTGACAGAGGATTTTAAAGCAGAAATATGTAAAATCCAAAATCATCATGAAATATAGGTGTTCTGTAAGATATTTGAAAGTCGATATATTGGAAAGTATTATATTTACGATCATTTTAAGTTCTCATTTGTTAATGCCTCAGTTAGCAAGGTAACGTTCTCTATTTAACTGTTGCTGTCAAATTTATAGTTTACAAGATACCAATGGTAGCCCATTCAAAATAAACTATGCATATTTATTCTAATGCGAATATTTTATACTAGGGATGCTTGGAGCATAAGCAGGCAAAGCCACACGGGCTTAAACTTAACTGTTTCAATAGAATTGTTTACTAATATAATTTTTGTATGTTAAATATAATCATCATTTTTTGTATTAGTCGATATAATGTTCGAATTTTCTTTTAGCATTATCCAGAGTTAGCGACGTGGTCGTAGGGAATATTTAGCCACTTTTTTTGCTTTAGACATATTTTCAACATACTCATCAGTGATTAACGTCAACGGCTTGAGTATAGTGTCTCTGAATATAAGTCTCTTTACTGATTTCAAGGTATTTAAAATTATACATTCGAGAAAAATGGTAAAAGTGCGTCAGTTGTCAATTAAATTGTTTGTTTTACTATAGAGACAGTGACACCTTTGCTAAAAACCGACACCGGCCTGCCCCAGACGTCTGCTGTACATATACGAAACTACTTACATACAACGACGACGTATCAGCAACCTAGCAGTAGACAGCAAAACTATAGGCTTTCGTGTAGACTTTAATGCGCGCATAGTCTTTTTCTCGATTTTTAAGACGTAGAGAAAACCGTAAATTCTGTTGCTGACTAGTCTTTTCGCCGTAATTTTGTGTGCAATATTAATAAATCTTTTCATAAGTTTTAACAACTAATATATTAACTTTATGCAACCTAAGAAGTCAAATATTTCAAACAAATAAAAGATATTCAATTATCATTTTCTGTTATTTATTGTTTAACCACCGACGGTCTTTTCAAGAACTAGACACAAAATTGAACCTCTAGAAAAACCATCAGAAATAACTAAACAACATCAAGGCCAAAGACAGCTTTTTATAGTTCATTTAAGAATGCCACTTCGGGACACCGTATAAAGTCTCCGTATAAGGAAACTTATGATTAATTAAAGTTTACCGTTGTTAGATTAATCTCTCCCCGGCTGCGGCGCAGGGCACAATGGCATTAAGCCCTTTATTGTGACGCGTCAACTTGGGGCATCGGATAAGGCATATGTTTATTCAATAAACAGATTATTAGATTTGGAGCATAGGAAAGTACGCGCTGTAAGGTTTTACGGTAGGATTAATTGATATTAAAATATAGTCGGTAATTATGTTACAGAAAGTGACCACTTAAAGTATTTTTTTCATATTCTGATGGGCACATTAAATTGAGTCTAAACACACAAACTATTTTGGGGACGGAAAAATATTATAAACATTACGAAAGAAAGAAAATATAAAAAATGAAGGTAATTGTTTAGAAATGTTTGCTATATTTGCACTAAAGACAAAAAAAAACTAAATACTTCACTGACACCAAAAAGAGAACTAATAATAATCTTAAGCAAGATATAATTCGATCACGCGTCTGATTTGATCGAATTTTCAAAA